>CAIIXF020000005.1:19516893-19652874 GCA_903813345.2 Owenia fusiformis | reverse complement strand
TACTTGTAAGCCAATTTGATTTTAAGGTAGACATGTCTCGATATTTTTCAATAATTTTCATGATTTTAAATACCGATAATCAATGAAAGGGACAATATTTTCACATTTGTAATTGTATGTGTATGCATGGTCCATGTGTATGTTACCATAATTCTTTATATCCAATTTATAAATATCAGATAATTTATTCATCACCAAAATCAGTAAAAATCATCAACATGCAGAACTACCTTAAAGAGTTTGATCTCTCACTCAGTCACAATCATATCAACCAAAACTGTACTCGTGTTACATAATATAGGATTATACAGCTTACCATACGTGTGCAATCCATATAGCATCCACACTGACATCTTTACAGAATCATATATAATTTTTGAATATTAACTAACTCAACCCAATAAGGCGAGTACTAAAGAATTTACTTACCTGCCATCTAAAAATCTGCTTGGAACTACCATTGGATTACCATTGGATTCCTCCAAGAGAATATTCTAGGGCGCATTCAGCTTACATAATTTGAGAAATTAATGGCATACGTAAAACCTATTTAAAACAGCATTTATCATATTCAAAAGCGTTGAGCATCAATGATTCCCAGCCCTCTGAAGTTTGAAAAATAAAAATACCTGGGTGTTAATCCATGGATTATCTTTGAAAACGAGAAATATATTTTTGGATTACATGGTGTAATCTTAAAGTAAACAAAATGTTTTAAAGTGTATTGATGTTTTTTGGATGAAAAACATAAGCGAAATTCATGAAAAAAATCCCCCGATTCATTCTACAAACAACTCGCCCTCCTTTTAAATAATTTGGGGAGGTGAACCCCAGTATTCCCTTTTGGGTTTCGCTTCACTCATAGTGATGCAAACCCAAAGAATTTCACCCCCTTGACATTTACTGGGCACTGGGTAAAATGTTTCATTATAAGTCTTGTACAGTTGTTTGAGACTTTTTAGTAGGCTGCGCAAGAATTTCCTTTTTTGCCTGGAAATGTCAGGGAATTTCATTTTAAAAAAGGTGTATGAACCCTGTTATTATGAAGGCAAACCCCATTTTTAAACACTTATGTTTGTTGTATTGTATGGTCTTATACACTTTCCAATAATGTAAATTGCAATATCCTATATATTGAGATAAATCAGAACAAGATCCAAAAGATGTACTACATGAAATTAAACTTTGTATATGAGTTTTATATAAGGCTGGGTACCTCTACCACCCCCCCCCCCCCCCCCCAATGTACCCACCATCCCTAGCATGATGTAATACCTACAACACTTATATTATGTATCTACCAGAATTGCTTTATATAGATTATGGCAATAGAAGTACATTATAATTGTATCTCAAGTCAACTTAAAATCTGTATTTAAAGGTAATGGTAATCATCTACTATTATAAGGGCGACGCCCACTTTTGATCACCTATGTAATTGTATGGTCTTTGACACTTACCAATCATGTGAATAACAATATGCATTATATTTAAACAAATTTCTGAACTGTCCTGGTAATTTTTAGAGTACTAACATGTTCTGATATCTGTTGATTTGAAAAATAATGCACATTCTTTATGATGTACAGGTACAGGTTTTACCAAAATTATGGACTTTTTCAACAAAGATCATGGTTTCCATGACAACCATTAATGACAGATCATTGAAACTTTGCATACTAATTAAGAATGATATTAACAACTTCCAGTAAAGTTATTGTGATGATTAAAGATCAACTGAAAAAGTTATTCAAGGATAATAAAGTACCCCCTGTTATTTTCTATATTAGGGTCAAAAACCCCACTTTGGCAACTTTCGCCCCGGATACGGCGCGTCAGACAACAAATTTCTGAAGTATCACATAGAAATACATAAGAAACAAGTAATTTCAATTTGTTCACTGGTAAAAACATTTTTGTGTCCTAGCTTACTACCTATATGCTTGAGGGCTGATGGAAGATCAGAAGCTGAGAAACGTTCAGAGTAATCGACTCGTTCGGCGGGACAATGAAAGTTTGTCCCTTCCAAAGCGATGCATCATGGGAGATATTTATGTAAATTACCACCTGAACTCTTATCGCGAATAGGAGTATTGAGGAATGCAGAAAAAATCCAAACATTCACCCTGGCCGTAAAGTTATTACTGATTCATTATAAATGGTTTATGGGTTCAATTTCAATGGTAACCGTGGTCAAACCTACATCTAACTAAACATTATTATGTGTGTGCTCAGTTTGTGTTTATTTTTACTTCCGACATTTGATAAGGCAAACCATGATTGGAGCCCACATTTATGGGGGGAACTAAACATGCACCCAACCAAACATGTACCTAACCAATCCTTCAACTGAAAAATATGCACCTGACCAGCATTTACAATTTACGTTCATAATACTACTGACCTTCAACTAGAATACAGATGTTGAAGAGTCTTGCCACAATTGTCTCCCTCTGTCTAACACTGTTCCCTGCAAACACTGTGGTCCCATAGTCTAATTTCTGGAACTGCCGATCTTCATTTTGGTGACCCTGATGTCTACGATCCTGAAATATACAATAATAGTTTTAAACTTTTGGTGTAGCACTGTATGTAAATGAATTCACTGCTGTAGTATTGCTGACTCAGAGTTTTAAGCAGTCACACTTTAATAAATAACCTGCTCCGATTGGCTACTGTCAATTAATGGCCAAGAATTCAGTGGGTTAAATTATATATACATGTACATGAAGCAACATGGAAGTACTTAAAATCTCCAAGATAAGACTAAAATCTATTGATATTGCATCTTTGAACATGGATGTTAGGAATTATGAATAAAATTTGATATAAGTTTCATGCAAACCAAGAGTAATATCACACCAATCAATGGGACAGGATTGGGGAACAACCCCACTATATCAGCAATTATTAGTGAAATGTGATATTCGATGTATACAAGTCTAGTATGCAATAAAACATCCAGCCATCTCTCTATTCTGAACATCAATTCTCTCAATGTAAACATGTTTCTCTTTGTCCCATTAACTCCCAATGACTACAACTTTAATAAAAACCTGAAATGTGAACAACGACAAAGACCAATCCTAGTACAGTGGTTAGACTAGTGTTTACTGTATGTAGTTTAGTAGTGAAACCTAAAATGGCAAATCATCTAGGGTATGATATAAGAAAGTACGATAGTGCCTTTGCAGAAAAATAGCGCGAATGGAGTTATTGTGTCTGTGTAGAGCAATCAAAATCTCTAAATTCCTATAATGCACTCCGAGCAAGGTGTGATTTTTTTTACATTTAACCTACATAAGACAGGTGTTTGTTACATACATGTATAGGTATTGTGCCAGTGAAGTGAAAGCAAACAGTAATGAATATCAAGGAGACAATGCACGATTTTGTCACATAAAGCAGACAGAATCAGATCTAGCATGAGTAACTTTTCTATAAATGTGGATATCCACATTTATTACTTTAGCACAATTTACCAGGGTCATTTTGAGATAATATATTTAAGAAGGTTTTAGAAGGTTATTAAAACAAACTATTTCAAATTCAAACAACTCATGCCATATTCCATAATGATAACTTACCAGCTGTTCAGAGCTAATGGGATCATCTTCACCAATAACTCTGAATTTGTCCCCCTCCACCACTATTTGTGGAACCTTAAAGGAGAGGTGAGGAAGACAGTAGTTACCCATAAGTGAGGATACACCTGGTGTCTTGGAGGGCTACTACCATAGAGGGCTCTTACCAGTATTAGGTTTCTGTCATATTTAATCTTAGTTTTTAAATTTCATGAGATATCTTTGAAAGTGTGTTTTAAGCAATTTAGAATTATGGCAACTGTCATGGCTAGTTAATAGGTTGTAGCCTGAGTGGAGCAGACTTGTGCTGTGGTTAAGTCTTGCCATAACATTTTCAAAACAAATACCCTGATTTGAAAGGGCCCAGTAAAATGTATTGTTTATAATCGATAAAGAAAATTAGAGAAAAAGAGACAAACTCAATTATCACTGACTGCATCTGTATGATTTTATTTAGTTTTCTTCTTAATTTCACGTTTCTTTTCAGTTGACGATCCCATTTTCAACTTTTTAAAACTTCACTATCATGACTATAATCCTTAATATTCCCTGAATTCTCATCAACCACTTTTGAAGATATTCTGAAGGAGAGAAAACCATGTGGCAACCCCTTTAAAACTGAGTGAGAGCCATGTCATAGCCACCTCGGAAGACACCCAGTGTTTCCACTTTGTCTAATGAGTTAAAATGACAACTTAATATTTAAATATCATTAACTATACATATAGTGCATAATTTAAAATATCTATGAAATCCCAACAAGCAGTATGTCTTAAAAGAGCATAATGGGTGCTTTTCTCAAAGGGTGCTAAGTTGAATCAATAAAAGTCGCAGGAATTTTTCATCAAATTTAAACCAAACTACAGTATAATTTTAAGCAAATCAATGTAATGCTTTTGAACAGTAAGACTAAGAGAATAGTGAGATAATTTGATAAAGCATCTGAACATTATTCTTAATCTATAAACTAAGGAACTACCTGTTTAACTGCAGACAAATTGATACTTTTGGACTTATGACCAAAAGGGGCCAAAACACAACTTTTTTACAATAAAACATTTAGCCTTTTTTGAATTTTACAAGACATTTTGCCAAAACTTCCAAACATTATTGTTCATTTACCTGCCTGTACAATTTCAAGCAAATTGACGCAAAACTTTTGGATTTGTAACACAAAAAGTAAAGACCATCTTGAATTGTGACGTATGAAGCCAAAACTTTTAGATATTATTGTTAACCAATAAATTCAGGCACTTTTACCGTTTCAAGTAAATTGGTGGAATACCTTTGAGGTTATGACCAAAATGAGCTGAAATCATTTTTCCACTAAAAAAGTGGAGACCCTTTCAAAAATAGGTAAGCTATTGATCAAAATGATCAATGGGCTTTTTGTTACAATTATTAAAAAATCTTTTGACATGACAGGCACCAAGAAACAAGTGAATGACTGCAATAGCTCTCACCACTAAGACATGTGGCAGGTATGTTAACATTATGGTATAAAAAGCAAAGCAAGTTGTGCAACACTGCATACTATAACATCAAACATTTATCTCCAACTCTATCCATGTATCATGCTAATTAAATATTCATTAGAAAAATATAATTTAATAAAATGAAAAACAGCAACTGCGCATAGGAAAAAACCCTCGTTGATTTAAAAAGTCAAGTTTCCAGATATTTTTAATTTTGGCGTTTTATTCACACCTATAAAAGCATACTTACTTTGCAGTCTTTATGGGGTAGAATATGAAACATAGGAGGAGGGTCATTCTCATGTGAAGTGTGAAAACTTCTCCCGACACAATCTCCAACACCAAAGAATCCTCCAGTTACCAATGTTACGTCTTCTACCTTGGCAAGGTGTTCACCAATTGCTTTACAGATATCTTCACTGGTTTTGTTGTAGAATTTTGTCCCGCCAGAGATGTAAATACAGCCCCTACTTGGCAGCGATTCTTGCACCTTGGCAATCTGCACAGGAAATTTATTATTTCAGATAGAAGTTTTTTTCAGTTAAAAAGGCAATCAGCAATTACTTCTTTCTGGCAAATACAATTAAAAACGTGATTTGTTCAAATTACTTTTTTGACCTTTAGCTACTAAATATAGGAGTCCCTTAACGAAATTCCAAAATAACTTTTGTGAAGAAATCTGATGAATGTAACAGTATTAACCTTATTTTTGAATAAGGATTAGGAAATGAACACAAAACAAAAAGGTCTAATAATTGAAGATGTTATGAAAAAAATAGTTCTTACTGCCTGGTCCATGTCAGTCTGACTGAGGGTTCTCATAGGAGACATTCTGATTCTGGCCCTCAAGCTGTCTATAAACCCCTCTGACTGGACATCCTGAAAAACAATGTTTTAGATAAAAATTATTTCCCTCTGACTGGACATCCTGAAAAATCAATCTCCAAACAGACCCCTATCTTGCAGAAGGATCTTCCATTACTAACTTAATGAGAAAATAGTGTATTTTGCAGTGTAAAATTTGAAGCACATTTTCCTTAGTTCAATTGCTATTACTACTTTTACTATTACTTATGGACTAACTATGTTCCAAAGGGATTCCAGAGACCAACAAGGGATCAAAGCATACACTACAAACAACAATGTATATATGTATTCCATACCTATTGAGGGTCTAGGTACATAATGAGCGAAAATATATAGTGTATCTAGGGAGCTATCGCCTAGGTCAAGGACTGGGATGGATACAGGCTGTATCCATACCGGTCCCATTCCTGTAAAGTCAAACTTACTGGCCAAAAATGTGATATTATGAGGCCCATCCCTAGAACCATTCTGTTAATCTAATAATGAAGTTTTCTTCAAATGATTATCTAGAGCCATGGTGTGGTGTTTAAGCATTCTATTAAATAACTATAGTTCAGCCGGTGAAGCGTGAAATCTTGTGCTGGACTATTAACTATTTATATATGGATCAGATATTACGCACCTTCAATTCCTAACTGTAGTTCATACAATAAATTGAACTATCATTATATTACTCAAATTGATCTTCTAAATTATATTTTTGGGGGATAGGAATGATTAGCAACTTCCTTTAAAATAACATTTAATAATTGCAACACACAAAAACATGTAGGCTAATGGGAAAATGGGCCAAAAGCAGAGATTTTTTACAATTTACTACTTACACATTGTTGACTGGATCTTTGATCTGACATCTATAAGACATATACATGTATATATAATACATAGAGTGAAAAAATAACTAAAACAAAATAAATATAGTGAAAATTTGGGAAATTATTATTTATTCAATTTTCTGTAGAGGAACAGATTAGAGAAAAATGATCAGAAAACTGCAAAGTGCCAATAGATCCGAAAACCATACCAAAAATAGAATGGTGAAGTGAACCAAAAAATGTGATATTGTTGGAGCTATTAGGAGGGATGAATTTCTTGGAGTATAGTTCTAGAATGACAAATGGGTTTATTGCTAACCAGTCCTATCCCTATATACATCACGCGGTACAAACTTCGACCGTTAATTTAAATTTTTGACCTACCAGGTGTTTGAAAATCAAGGCGTGTCTCATACTGCACCGTTTTTGTTCAAACTTGTTCCATTCAAAGCATAACAAAAATGCCTTTCTGTTGGTACATTATTCTGCAATACAGAGTCCCTACTTTCAGCGGCATTTGGGTCCCCAGCTGTGAGAAGGGCTTCTCACAACTGGGGACCAAAACGCTGCTAAAACGAGCGACTCTTTTCAATAAAGCAATGTACCAACAGAAAGGCAATTTTGTTTTGCTTTGAATGGAACAAGTTTGAAGAAAAACGGTGCAGTATGAGACTCGCAATCCTTGATTTTCAAACATCTGGCAGGTCAAAAATTTAAATTAACGGTCGAAGTTTGTACCGCGTGTACATGTATATTATTTCCTGTTTGTAAATGTAATGTATTAAATGGCAATTTTGTGAATCATACAAACTATAATCTACCTCAAAAGAATCTGTGCCTATGAGCATGGCCATCCAGTATGGCATTGGAAAATCTTCATACTTTAATGGAATCATTCGCTTCCTATGTTCACAGTAAAACACCTACAATACATGTGTATTACATTAGAGCATCTACAATACAGGTGTGGTACATTTGCAATGCAGTGTATAGTAAATCGAATATTTGCTATTGTGAAGTGCATCCACATATTTTTAAGGTAGTTCCGTATGTAAGAAAATCTAATCGCTTCCTTACTGGAATCCCATGTTAATTTTAGTGAACAAATCATTTGATGCAATACTCTACATCTCTCAGTTTAGCACACATAATGCAAATAAATATACCTAAATTATTAGTTGCAAACTAAGAGGTTTAATTGCACCCTGTACATTAGAATCAGAACTTAAGTGGCGAGGACTCGCAATATTCTAAATTCAAAGAATAATATTTTATGCATACCTGCTGTCTACACATTTTTGAGCCAGCAAATGCTTTTGATAGCAGGATTATGACCACACATGCTTTATCAACCTTTTCTTGGAATGTTTGCCGAATCCACTTTAATTCATCTGCCTCTGAGTTATCACTACAGATACTCCCCGATCTCTTCAGTAGTAGTGGACACATGCCAGAATCTACATGACAAGACATAAGACTTTTTTGAAGGGGATCAACTAGTGAGCAACTCATCAAAAGTATAACTGTAGTAATCTTAAATTACACTTTTTGATAGACTATGATCTAAATATTTTTTCTGAAATTATCAGCACTTGAAAATTTTGTTTTAACCTGTTAAGCAACATGTGCAGTTCAAATATTTGGGATTCTTTCTAAATTCTGGGAGTCTTCGAAATCTCCAATGGAATCTTCTGATTTTGTTCAACATATAAGACACAATGTACACAAAGATCACCACAAACCTTCAACTCTCAGCTCACTGCTGACAGCAGGGGACATTGTCTGAGAGCTGTCTGGAGTATCAGCCAACTCCATTGATGACGCAGTAGCTGATATGTCTGTAGAGCACCATACTTCACAACCATCTTGTTCAAGCTCCTGCCTCAACCTTTGACCCTACAAGGGAAATCATTTAATTTAATAGGATCATAAGAAACGAGATTTCCCTAGGATTTTTGCAATGACTGGGTGACAATATTTCATGAATTTTCGCATTTTGAAGAAATTGCAAATGGGTTTAGAAGTAAATGTGTGTGCAAGATCAATACAGTCAATTGTTCTTTTAAGATTGACACTTTAACTGCTTAACATAATAGTAAAAGTCAGTAAATTAGAAATGTTGAACCATACTAGGAGTAGTAAAATTAAGCAATTATGAGCATAATATTCAATTAACTAAGAAATTCTTGATAATTTCAACCTATATTAAGCTAACTTACAAATTCTCTCTGTCTTGGATGCATGCTGAGGACTATCTTGTATGTGTGGCGAACACTGTCCACGCTGTCTGTGCTGCTAGCGAGGCTGTTCCTGGGAGCAAACAGACCTGGAACACAATAAACACATTAAAGGGAGTAGATCATGCCTAGAGATGCTTTGAGAGTTTCAAAAGCACATTTGAGCTAGCTTAATAGATAAGTAAATGGCCACTTACCATCTGCACTACAGGGGCCCATTAAGGGGGTACCAGGAGGTGGGATAATCTTTTCTTCATTAGGTGTTAATAGAGGGGGAGCATTAGCCTTCAATGCAGTCTTCAATTGGTTCACTTTGTAGTTCTTCACATGCTGGGCTATTTCTTTGGCCACTACTTCCAAGCATTCTTGATTTGGAGCCATGGCATCACTACTGTTTTCAAGTTCACCTAATTGAAACAACACAGGAATGCATGTTTGAATTAAATATCACAACCGGTGATCAGACAGAATGAACGGAGGAGGATGGGCGATTTCCGCAATAAAATTCAACAAATCTGGAAGATTTATTTTTCAAGAGAAAGTTTACGATTGAATTGCTAAATGAATAAGTACACGGTATGATAAAATATGTTAGGTTTTCTAGAATTTTTTTAAAAGTATCAAAACATTATTATAATGACAAATTGATGAGTGTTTAACAAAGGAGATGTTTTACAGTCTGGCAGTGTTTTATGATTTTTGAATCTTACAAGAGATATAACAGGACGCGTTTATAGCTTATTATTATGAAGACCTAAGGGTCAATTGATTTAAGAAACACAATATGGTATAGTAGATTTAAGATGAGTTGACATGTGGGCAATCGCAATGAATGTAATCTCATCAGATTTTACATACAAAATGGGTGCCTAGGTACTCAAGTTATATTTGATTAGATTGGACACAATTGGTCTCCATATATACAGATTTGTGTCAAACATATTGATGCATTCTACTTATACCTCTCTATTATGTAAATAATTGAAAAAATTGAAATTGAATGGAGGGGGATTGAATGGAATGAGATTACATTTAAAGTATTTCTCACCCTGTAGTTTTGGCTCTTTATGCTTCCCAGAGCTCCATGGGATAAATTGTGTGGTAGCAAACTGTATTGCCAGACATTTTGGGGGCCACTCCTCCAAGAAATTGATTGGAAGGATATATTTGTGAAGCACATCTGCTAGCTTTACCTATGAAGTATGAACATTTTAGAAATAGTTTCATATGTAACAAAATGTATAGTAGAGTTATGATTATTGTATAGCAGTTAGTATTATTGAAATATAAAAATGGATCCTTTTAAATCCAGACATTAGTTTTAAAAAGAGCACAAAGATCCAAAATTTCAAATAATGTACTGTATACCATTTACGTATTTACAGTTTAAAAATGACATAATTCAAAAACTCAAAATGCGAAACACGGGCCAAATCTTTTACTTTAATACCTCTCTATTAGTCCACTGCGTCTCACCATATCTATTGGTTACTAGAGGAACAAACACCTCACAGTTACTGACTGCATAGTTCAAATAATCTTGCCAGTCAACACCTAACTTTATCTCATGGACATCCTAAAATGATATGTTTATACACAGCTATGTAAAGCAGTTTTAAAAAGTGCTATTTCTCTTTTCTTGACAGGTTATTTATACGGTTCTGAAAATTCTCTGCCAAGTGCAAGGCTGATGTGCTATTTGCTGCAGTAGGATTGAAGATTGAAGAACTTATGTTCAGTTATATGAAAATGAAACAATTTCCGTATACAGTAAAGGTAATTATATATTGTTCAATGGGATAATTATTGCTTGGTTCAATCATAGCTTACCAAGAAGACACTAAAATTCAGTTTTACAAGTAATTTTTTGAGCATCAGTGCATGTTCCGCAGCTTCACACCTCACGTAGCTAATCATAATCTCTTTCAGTTGGGGGGTATTAGCAGAGGAGGTTACTGAGAGGGTACCCCCACTTGTACCACTACTGTCTGTACTAGATATGCTGACCTCACGCTCAAGGTCTTTGGCACTTCGGAATGTTAATGCTTTAGGCATGTAAAATCTGAAATCAAATAGAGGGGACTTTGTGAAAATATTTGAATTGTGGTTTTGAAAATATATGTAAAAAGCAACATGTTACAGTCTGAGACCCCATATTGTAACATGTATTCTAATAAAATAAATTTAATTTCTACTTCTGAATATATAATTCTCACATTTATTATCACTATATTTTCACTGAATTGAAATTCAGAAAATTTAAAATGTGCCTTAAATTCAAACATAACTTTCATAAAAGTCAAACTGAAGAGCATTGAAGCGATGCAGGGGAGAGTTAGACCTGGAAGTGACATACTCGTCTGGGAAAGCAATAGTAACTCCTGGAATTTAAAAATTTTGCCAATTCTACAACATTAACCTGTCCAACAATCCATATAATTTATTACATATACTTAAATCAATGCATTTACCTTGGCCTTTTAGGAGAGGGTGGAGGTGGAAGCTCAAGTTGACTTGGTCTAGAGACCTGGGTGGAATCTACTGCATCTTGCACCTCACTGATCATAGGAAGGTCCCTATCTGTGGAGAACACTTGTAGAGAAATATAAGCCCCCGCAAGAATATCGAGCACCGTGAAATTGATTTCCTGGTCACTGGTAATTGGCCAACCATTTCGGTCTTTAAACACAAACTCACTATTTTGTTCGTTTGAGAAAATACTTGGAAGCTAAAAAATAAGAAATTATTTCATTGAAAGTTAAATGTTAAGGCTATAGTTCTTCAGGTGCAATTATAGGTCAATCTACTGTAATCCAGAAAATGCAAAAGATTGTGATTTTTCATACCATAATAAAGACTTAGACTCAAACTTAGACTTAGACTCCAAAATCTAATCACTTTTTAAATTTAATTTCAAAATGAACTTTTTGACCACAATTGACACTTATGTCTTGTAAAAGTACGTTTTACGTTTCCAAAATGTCCTTCAACGGATTTTCAACTTTTTGACATATGTCATGATTCTAGTCTAAGATGAAGAAAAAGTGAGTTATCTATTACCTGTTCAAGTAGTGCATTCCTTGTACAGTGTAGTGGCTCAGAATGATCAGCAAATATAAACCCACAAACTTTGGAATGAGATCCTTCAGAATGGACACTGCGATTTACATGGTTCAATCTTACTCCGACCCTGGCTTTATCTAATAATAAACAACACATAAAGTAATCCTTCATGAACAGTCTTTATTATAAATAACAGATATACTGAAGCTTGGTAACATCAGGAGGGAGAAAATCTTAAAACAAGGATCAGTTGAATTATTTCATTTCAAATACTCTACAAATAATGCTAAATAATTATAAATACAACATGTACATGTATCTTACCAAGTGTCTTATGTCTGAGTGAGCATACTATCTAAATCTGAATTTACATAAATATAGTTTAAAGTTGGGATTTACAAAAAAAGAAACTTCCTGATACAGCAACCATAAAATCCTGTTAATCAAAAACAAAAACGAGCAAGTCATTAACAATTGCAAAATGTTACCACCTGCCATTTGTTACCAACACCAACTGCCATTTGTTACAGATGCTGTCACAGACAAAACACTGTTCACAAAAAATTGGACTATAACAATATGTCACCACTTTAGGTGTCGACATAAAAAGCCAAAATATAGCTGAATATTCATAATATTTTTTGGTCAAGTTACAAAGTATTGAATAAGAAAGTATAATATTACCATAGAATTTTTTGATGAGTATAGATTTGTCTTCAGTGATGATTGTACTACTGGCCAATAACATATCCTCTTGGGATGGAGTAACCTGCCACCTGTAATAAATATTTTTGAATTTTCAAGGGAGTTCATACTAATGGTACAACAGCTACAACAGTTTATTGATTTATTTATATATCATAACATTGTCTTTTTAAGATTATTCAGCTCTGCCTAAAATCAGTTATGCCTAAAATTGGTGAAAATTATCATAAGACAATTTTTTTTAGTTTTTTCCAATTTTCAAGTAGACAAGCACAAAACACTGAACTGAAAGTTAAAAAAATGAAAGAAAATACTTTCTATCCCTCAAAAAAGCTTGGAGTTTCTTTTAACATTTTTATATTCTTTGAATTTTTAAATTCAAAAAGATCATTGGTCTTTTTTCAATTGGTAGGTTGAACACATGTTATGATTATACATTCTATTGAACGATAAATTGATAAAAGGATGTATGAAAATGAATCATCTAAATAAAGTATGAAAATGAATCATATAAATAAATTATGAAAATGAATCATATAAATAAAATTGTTAATGTTTAACAGAATATGTGTAAACAAGTCAAGATAAATGGAATGAACGAAATCATGTCATTGTTTTAAATATAGTGATGACTAATAATGAAATTCATTCATAAAATTGCATTCACATTAATGTTGCAATATTTTATTTTGCATTGATGTGTATGTCCTCACTTTAAGCAAGACATCCTACAAAAATCATTGAATGATGAATGTGAGTTGCCCTTATTATAGAATGAAATGTTTGCTTATGATTCTGCAATGTGATCTTTACAAAAAATGAATTCGAACTGAAAAAAAAAAATTTCATGAGAACTTCAAGTATTACACTTACCCCTGTTTAGTGAGGAAACAAAACTGCACTGGGACATCACTGAGTTGTTGGGCAATCTTATCTCTGATGTCATTCAGTGTCAACCTTCCTAACTGGTTGCTATTGAGGATAATACACCCCAAGCACACTGAGCTATCATTGATGGGGTCATCTTCAGTGTCTGCCGTTAGAATAACACCATATGCTTTATTGTCACTTTTAGATTCATTTGAGCTGGTTGCCATAGTTTCATGATATTTTACCTGTGAGAAAAAAGCAATATTAACATGTGGTAACTTTACTTCAAAACACTCTACCTTTTGCAGTATTTATGAGATGGGGGTCTATTGAGGTTCCTGTGTTTTTGTGTCCTTATCTGCACATTTTGAGGGGGGGGGCTCTATTTTGTATCTTTATAGGCCAAGTATCAATCACTGTAAATTCAGTAGTAAATCCTTATCATTAGAGAGATTTCGCAACTATCTTATAGCATGTTTATTATTCCCAAATAAAGTATAACTTATGAAGCGTTTGATTACATCATCATTTATTGCGCAGCTCTATACATCCATAATTGTGATATTCTTATTTATTCCATAATACTACTGTTTTCCTAGGGAAATATGAAGGAATAAAAATCGTATTGAATCGTATTACATGAAAAATCGTATTGTCCTCGGGGGAAAAATCGTATTTGAGCGTATTACATGAAAAAATCGTATTGTCCCCGGGAAAAAATCGTATTGGAGCATATTAACCTATTTTCGGTTTCCCGGTTATTTTTTCCCAGTAATCTGCATTATCCAAATGTAGCATTTTAGAGGGGTGTATTATGGAATAAATAGGTTATTTACTGGGAGGGATTGAATATGGGTTTTATTCCGAGGGACAATATGATATTGACCTTGGGCTATATGATATTGACACTCGGTCGCTGCGCTCCCTCGGTCAATATCATATTACCCTTCGGTCAATATCATATTGTCCCTCGGAATAAAACCCATATTCAATCCCTCCCAGTAAATAACCTATATAAATCGTTGTCTATACGTAAGAATATCACACTTATGAATGTACAGAGCTGTGAAATAAAAGATGACAAAATCAAACACTTCATAAGTTATACTTTATTTGGGAATAATAAACATGCTATAAGATAGTTGCGAAACCTCTCTATTCATAAAATATAACTTATAAGATATAACCATTTTTTAAATCCCTTACATGTTTTGACACCCTTATACGTAAAACCTCATTAGACCCCTCAGCCCTCACATGTAAAATTGAAGCAGGTAATCCTGTATTTAGCTTTGTGTATTTATGTCCTGATAAATCTTGACCTGATTTGCCATGAAACTATTTTATTTGATCGAGGTTGTGATGTCATTAGGACTTGAACTTTAATCAAATGACGTAATTGAATGAATTAGCAAGTTTGAATTTTTGATTCTCAGCTGAAATATGAATGTTGAAATACATCTATTGTTTTATGTTTTATGTTCATATACATGCATGTAGTTGAAACAAAACTTATGGATAATACCTTGCTGGTTCAAGAAACCTATGATTCTGATATCAATTGGTCCATTTTAAATCTACAGGACATGTTTATTGTACCAACCCATTTCTAAAGTCAATATAAACTATTTTGAATTTTTTCAGGCATGAATTAGAAAAACAATACCATAATTGTGATATTCTCAAAAATTCCTTCAATTTGATTGGACTATAATATAGTCATACTTTGAAAAAATTAGAAATTTATTATGAAATCCCACATAAGGCACCCATTTTGAACGTTAAGAGGTCCAAATCAGAAAACTATACAATATTTGCAATCTACTCGAAATTGCCTTTCATATGTCATTTTCTTGTGAAAATATTCATGAACTTTAGTTAGGTTATTTTATTTGTTTGTATGGTTTACATCGTATCGTGAAGCAGCTATTGTAATTTGTTTTGCCTGACAGTAACTAGGACTCAAATTGGAAAGCTACAGTATTAGAATTTCTGGATATAATGCTATATACCTTGGATCCAAGTGTTTCGATCTCTAGAGACAATCCTCTTTAGTTAACAGTGATAGAATTTGAATAGAATATAATTAATTTAATAAAAAAATAGATGTACAATATATGGTTTACAACTCATTTTAAAATTGAACTGCCTGGTTGGCCCATGTTCCCCTAAAGTCGATTTCACTCCCTGACTAACAGGCTAGAATGAAAAAATAAGAGTTATCTAAGGGATGAGACGCTCACTTACCTTTTAGAAGTTAGTAAACATTATCTTATCAATCAGTACGAGCACAGATCCGGAGCCAGATCCAGCCTCTATTGGTAGTAGGCTCAAAGGATAAATGGGAAGATAAGCAACGATGAATGACCACCCAAACATATGACCCTCGTACTGACCTTTATTTTTTCCATCTGTCAGACATAGATTGATCAATATTTACCCTGTAATCTCTTCTTTATTTTTTAGTTTGAATGGTTGCATGATATCCATTATTGACGCTGTAATTCAACTTTTCCCGGGACATTTATTTCAAATTTTCAGAGCGAGAGATAATGGAGTGCTTCGGTAATTTCCGGCAGTGTCCGATGTTGTTCGTCTCTCAAATTAAGTCACATCGCAACAAACAGCCAATGAAAGTAAAGGATCGCGTAGCCTAACAAACCGTTGATATTGTTTCTACAGGAGTTTAAAGAAACGTCATTGGACTTCTCGGTAATCTCTGATGTGACGCCATCCGGAGTGGCGTCTTGGGGTGGGACGGAACAGAAAAACTTCGGAACGGGACGGAACGGTATTTAGACCTTCGGAACGGAACATTTTCGGAACGGAACAGAATTAACTGAATACAGTAGAACATCGCATGTTGTTTATAGTTATCATGTTAAAACAAACACTTTATATATTTCAAACTTTAAAAACCAGTGTACATGGCTTGGAAAAATGTAGGTTATATGTTTTGCATGCAGTTTTATTGTTCTGCTTTACCCCATCCAGTCTTGGGAAACCAAAGTGCTCCCACACTGAGCTCTTGAGGTATTTTGGAGCATATTCTATTGTAAAAGATTTGCTCGGTGCTGCCATTATAGAGAGCCTACGAAGCCAAACTTGAAATGAAACGAATTAAATATTTGAAACAAAGATAAAAGATTGCGATGATTGAAATATTATTCATATACACTGCACAATTGATATGATAATATAGTTATTCCTCATCGAACGGGATTTTATCGGATCGTCCACTACCGCTATATTTAATCAATAAATATTGATTGTTTTCATTTGCTAAAGTTGTAGTTCTAACGCATACTGACTCTTCAAATTTGGAGGAGAATCAATCGTAAGTTTTAAAATTTATTTTTGATGTTAGACAAAATCGGCTTATTTACGATCTAATTGGTAGAAAAATACTGAGCTTGAGGTGTCTTGTCCCATTCCAAAAGTGCTTCCTCGTGTTCGGAATTCCGATACCGAACCCAAATATCGCGGAATGGAACAATTTCGCGTAACTGTCCCACCCCTAGTGGCGTCACATTCTCAGAAAAGGCATTCGACTTCGGGAATAAACATTTGAACAAAGGAGATAGCCGAAGCACTCCATTAAATCCTTGAGTATATTATTGAGCCTAAACACAGAGGAGGTAATCTGGCAGAGGTCCGTGAGCACGAGGGTCATATTTTTGGGTGGTCATTTTTTTGATGTAGGATTTTTGGTTTATGTCTTATCTTCCCATTTATTCTTTACGCCTACAACCAATAGGGGCTGGATCTGGCTCCGGATCTGCGAGTACCCCACCCCCCCTGTCAGGAGGTGAAATCGACTGGGTTTACCCGAGTCTCTAGCCAATACTTGGCTAGAGGGGTTTTCATCTGGAATACTGTGAACTCTATTTGAAAAAAGCTGGCCGGAGTGTCATAAATTTATAGAACATTTTAAAAATCGCCAGAAAAATAAAACATTAATCACACCGGACCCAAATCGTCTAAAATTAAAACAAAATGGCTCCAAGAAAAATGGCGATGTTCGAAAACTGGACGAAATGTCGTTAACGTCTGACATTAGTAACTGGCTGTAAATTCTAAGTTAGCGATCCAGAAGATGTGAACTAATACACTGATCACTTTATGTGTGTTTTGGAATTTTTGGTGAGGTAATAAGTCCAAAACTCGCAATTCAAATTGTGATGTGGAAAAATGGCGGACATATGATTTCAAATTTTATGATTACGACATGACCAGTTGTTCATGCGGGAATATATCTGTACTGGAAGGCCACGATACAGTGGCCTTAGAAGAAGGTAAGACTGGGTAAGCTTAGGCCTACAGTGGGGGGCATAAAGAATTACAAAACCTAAAAAACCTTACATGTTGTCGCATATGTAATAAATTCTTACCTCAGTGTATTCAGTGCTCTATTTTCTCCGTCATTGTAAGTCCAGATATAGTGGAATTTGTGTCCATAATGACAAATAAGAACTTAAAAAGTTGATGTGGAATTCACATGTTAATGCCGACTCTTCAAATGTTGAGGTGATTTTGGAGCCAGATTACGCCGCAATGTGGGTTGGCTCCCAGAATGCAACATGACACGTGTCAGCTTTCAAAATGCCATTCCGCCGTTTTGAAATACGTCACGAATAAATAAGGTTACTTGATGTTGCATTCTGGGAGTCAATCCTCCTTGGATCACAAACATGGCGATTCATGAAAACATTAGTCCGATTTGGTAGGGATTTTTCCATCATTTGCAGGTATGAGGCTTTGGATTCATTTATTGTGCTACTTAAA
Organism: Owenia fusiformis; assembly: GCA_903813345.2. NCBI lineage: Eukaryota > Metazoa > Annelida > Polychaeta > Sabellida > Oweniidae > Owenia > Owenia fusiformis. Next base: position 19,634,473 of record CAIIXF020000005.1, on the reverse strand, counting down.
GTGGATGGGAATTATTTTTCTACCACTTGGGAGAGTTTGAGACATGAAACTTAGAATTTAGCTCATTGTGACAACTTTTGAGGGTTGAGATTTATTTTTGTCCCCCACTTTAATTACTTAGGGGGAAGTAGTCCAACAACATTAGACCTAGCCTGGGCCTCGTTTCTTATCTGACATGTCTTATGGCCCCGGCTAGGTCTAACTTCCATGATGATTTTGCCCTTGTTGCGATCATTTAATCGTTCAGCAGGTTTCGACATGCGGAACTAATTAAACTCCGAAAACATGGTAATATTACATAAAGAATGTGATTCAAGCATGCATACATACCTTATAAATACATACACACCATCCCGTACCCCCCTTAGACCATATTGATGCATAATTACGAAAATATTGGAGACAGGTTTGGAATTTTACGAAAATATCGGTCAGCTCCGGTAACATCGAAAATGCAAATCGTATCAGGATTTAACCGTCATTGCGACACTGCATCAACGAACAGTAGGTTTGCAATTAATAACGATTTTGTGTGTATACAAGCGCTATATAAATCAATCAAAGATACCTGCTATCCTCAAAAATGGCTATTTTATCCCGAGTAATCGCGTGATAATTATCAATCTATTTGACAACAATTTCGTTTCAATAGTTTAAATTTTAACCCGGGACGAACAGACACAATGAAGGACATGCGGAAATGTCATTTTAGAGATTGGTAAGTTTAACCTCATTTTACTTGTATAAATGACCATTTAATACAATAATATTGTGTTGAATCGCTTGATGTTATGTGTTTTTATATTGTTGTCAAGTATCAGTTGCATGTTATCGCGGAAAAATGGTTTCGGTGGATCCAAAACTTGCATCAATGGAAAGAATAGTAAAGAGGTTAAACTCAATAATGGCCCCAAGAAAATTCTTAATAATAAATAACGCCGTTATTGAGTTTAACGACGTTGAACTAAAAATTTCTCCATCTAAAATGTCACTCGACTTTTTGGCAATTAAAAGTCCCTGCCTGCATTTAGTAGTCATATATTGTCATGTGCATAATTTTGAAACCATATCCTAATTATTTCACAAACCCTTTGTTGATTCTGCCATAGTTTCCAATTTGTAAACAGCATTTAGCCTTTTTAATTGGGAACTTTTTTGAAATTTCCAAAATGGCTGCCATGTGATTCCAGAATTAACATGAGTGTGACGTGACATCACAGTTGCTCGTTCCTAGGTAACAACAAGATCACAATTGCTCGTTTCTAGATAGCAACAAGATTTTTGATAAAATGGCACAGAATTACCCTGATTAACAACCTTAAAATCCGATTTTCAAAGAATATATTTGGAGAAACAATAAAAGGTAAGTGGAATAAATTAGAAGATGGTTTTAAGTTACCACAGAAGTCAATTTGAAACTCAAGAATGCTTTCTTTGACTCATAATCACAAAAAAAGTCGAGTGACATTTTAGATGGAGAATTTCTTAAGGTCTCATGGAAGTTAACAGGAAGTGACAAAACAAAAAATGACAAAGCCATGCTGGATTTTGAAAATTTTTTGAACCAAGATAACAGAGTTCTGTTTGGACCTCCAGTCAGTTTAACTAGTTCCAAATATCATTTACATGACCAGGAACACAGTTGAAATGGTCAGAATGACCATAAACATGATAGAATAACCTTTTCAGCCCTCTGAAAATGTGACTAAAAAATAGCTAAGAGTAGGTGCTCAGGAAAGGTCACTGAACAGAATCTTTTGACTTTTTCAGAAAATGTGCCCAATATATTGCTCTAAATGATACAATTCAAAAAAAATTTATATCATTCTTAGAAAAAGAAAAAATTGAAAAAAACTGAATTGAAAATCGATCTATTTTCCTTTTTACTACAGCCATTATTGTTTCAGACGATTTTTTAAAATTTCAAAGATTGTGTCATTTAGAGCAATATATTGGACACATATTCTGAAAAAATCAAAAGATTCTGTTCATTGACCTTTCCTGAGCACCTACTTTTAGCTATTTTTCAGTCACATTTTCAGAGGGCTAAAAAGGTTATTTTATCATGTTTATGGTCATTCTGACCCTTTCAATTGTGTTCCTGGTCATGTAAATGATATTTGGAACTAGTTAAACTGACTGGAGGTCCAAACAGAACTCTGTTATCTTGGTTCAAAAAATTTTCAAAATCCAGCATGGCTTTGTCATTTTTTGTTTTGTCATTTCCTGTTAACTTCCATGAGACCTTAAGGGGGAAGAAAAAATGTTGAAAACACAAAAGACAATATAATTTAGAATTTAACTTTATGGGCAGCAGTAATTGACTTACCTGTAACAACTCCTTTCACCACAAGATCACCGGGATGTATTTCGAATGACGTTGGCGATAAGAGAAGACTGAAGAGAAATCAAATGAAAAAAATTTCACTTTCCTAACTTCCGATTTTAGGCACATAAAACGATGACGTCATTTTAAAATTAGAAGAAGAAATTATAACAGTTTATATCAATAAAGTAGCAGGGTTATATAATTAACAACGACGAATTTATATAATTTATATATTATTTTATACTATAACTTTATTTCTTCAATAATATCCTTTGCAACCTGTATTGAATATGATTAGCATTTAGCACAGAATATCGTGACGTATTTCACATTCGCCATTCTTTTCTGTCTTCCTAAAATTTATTTCGAAGTAAACGTCCTAAAGTGAGCATATATGCATGGTTAAATATCAATTTATAACACCGCAATATCAAGGTAAACGTTTTAAATCAATTCAGAGTATGTTTCAGTTGAGACTGTCTGTCGTTCAAAAATAACATAGGACTATTAGAATTTGTGCAGTTTTCAGTTTTTGCAGTTTCCACTTCCAGTTTGACAAGGTCGGTTTGAACACAATTGAACACAGGGACTTGTCTCGAGGCGTCGGGCAAGCCCTCCGATGAGTGTACTGCTTATTAAGAGTAAAAAGGGGGGTCGTTTTTGATGCTTCCTGAAATTTGTAGAAAATGATTGTTAGATATATCCAGTAAAAACATAATACATCATAGCACATCATAGCGCATTATATGCCAAAATGGCCAAACGTTTGTCTAAGCGCTCCCCCATTTCGACATCCTACCAACTACCAGAGCCCTTCACATACCTACAAAGCTACACAGAAGGTAGTTCAACGTCGTTAAACTCAATAACGGCGTTATTTATTATTAAGAATTTTCTTGGGGCCATTATTGAGTTTAACCTCTTTACTATTCTTTCCATTGATGCAAGTTTTGGATCCACCGAAACCATTTTTCCGCGATAACATGCAACTGATACTTGACAACAATATAAAAACACATAACATCAAGCGATTCAACACAATATTATTGTATTAAATGGTCATTTATACAAGTAAAATGAGGTTAAACTTACCAATCTCTAAAATGACATTTCCGCATGTCCGGCATTGTGTCTGTTCGTCCCGGGTTAAAATTTAAACTATTGAAACGAAATTGTTGTCAAATAGATTGATAATTATCACGCGATTACTCGGGATAAAATAACCATTTTTGAGGATAGCAGGTATCTTTGATTGATCTATATAGCGCTTGTATACACACAAAATCGTTATTAATTGCAAACCTACTGTTCGTTGATGCAGTGTCGCAATGACGGTTAATTCCTGATACGATTTGCAATTTCGATGTTACCGGAGCTGACCGATATTTTCGTAAAATTCCAAACCTGTCTCCAATATTTTCGTAATTATGCATCAATATGGTCTAAGGGGGGTACGGGATGGTGTGTATGTATTTATAAGGTATGTATGCATGCTTGAATCACATTCTTTATGTAATATTACCATGTTTTCGGAGTTTAATTAGTTCCGCATGTCGAAACCTGCTGAACGATTAAATGATCGCAACAAGGGCAAAATCATCATGGAAGTTAGACCTAGCCGGGGCCATAAGACATGTCAGATAAGAAACGAGGCCCAGGCTAGGTCTAATGTTGTTGGACTACACAGAAGGAAGTTCCAACTACCCCGAGGACGCACAAGTGCAGAAATCAACCTTTTGCAGCTTACTCGTGTAGAATATCGGCCGAGAAGAGGATTCCTTCTTTGTCCCACCGACAGGAAGTAGGTCACCATGTCGCAAAACAAAAAGCACTCAAACATAAAACCTATGGATATAAATAAGGATAATACTCCCAGCGAAGTAACATCTGGACAGAAGAAGGTAGTAAGCCCAGTAGCCACACTTGCGCAATTATTTGAGGGTAAGTCTAAACCCAGTGACGCAAAAAGTCCTCACGACCCACCTGCGGTAATTCTACTTCCGGAAGAACACGTTGTCAAAAAAAAATCATCAGAAAGATCGCAATCTAGATCCAAACCAAGTATTTCTGAGGAAGTTTATCCCGAAGAAGAGGGAGATATAACCCTCCACGATGCGTCTATATTGAAGAACTCGGATGTCTGTGATTTTTGCCGCCAGCCATCTGCAGAAAAGGTATGCTGTGAAAAATGCTCCAGGTGGAGCTGTCTTAAATGTCAAACTGGTCTCAATAAAGCGGTATATAAGGTACTGGAAAAATGCAAGCATGTTCACTGGTTCTGTAACGAGTGTGAACCGGGTATGATCATTCAAATTATCAACCCCCCACCAGGCACCCTACCCAATGCCCCAGAGCAAGGCCCCTGTGATAACCAACTACAGAATACAATTAAAAAGCTAGAATCAACATGAACTGAATTAAATTCTAAACTATCTGACATAGTAGTGAAGCCTATGGCTGTATTTTCAGAGAAACTTAGAATTCTAGATCAAGGGATACAGGAGATGCAACAGCAACAAGCTAAGTCTGAGGATTTCATCAAGGGAGTGGACAAGAGAGTGACAGCCCTCATAGATAGCCAGATTAAGGTAGCCGACAAGGTTGTCAAAGATACAGGTGATAAGGTACAATCTTTGATTCAAAATCAAATCAAGGTAACGGATAAAACAGTGTCAAAAAACATCTCACAACTCGTAGATACCACAACTTATGCAGCTGAACTAGCTGAGCGTGAAAGAAGGAAAAACAATTTGATTTTCCATAATGTAACCGAATCTAACCACCCAACAACAAATGATAGAATTATACGTGACAAGGCACAAATCAAAGAAATTCTTAGCTCAGGTCTTAACATCCATAATGTCTCTATCACGAGAGCAGTCAGATTAGGTGAAAAAAGACAAAGGCCTAGATTATTATTAGTAGTTTTGGAAAATACAGAGATCAAAGCTCGAATATTGAGTGAGTCTAGGAAATTACATAATACTCCTACTTTCAGCAATATATATATCACACCGGACCAGACCCTCAAGGACAGACAGGAAAACAGGAAGCTACGGGAGGAACTCAAGCGGAGAAGAGATGCAGGAGAAGAGGACATCATCATAAGGAGAGGCAAAATAATACGACAACAGCGCCCACCAAGATTCAGAGCCCCACCCGCACCATCACGTACCAGGAGCCCCACATCAACTGCCCCAGGAAGCCCTAAGGGCCCATCAAAGGGACAAAACAGCATCGAGGAATCCGCCCCGGGTAGCCCATCTACCCTCCCACAAGCTAGGAACAACAACGTAGTCTCATTAAAAGATGCCCCCCCTCCCACTGAATTAACCCTTCCACCACCAGTTAAAACACCAGTGAAAACAAATACTAAGGAAAACCTGTGTCTTGACACACCCCTAACACCAAAGACACCCAAACAGGCTGGTGCAGGAGCCCCATCAACCCAGTGACAATCACAACATCAAGCCTCTCAGAATAAGAATGGAAATTCAACAAAGGACAATAATTTAAGCATTTTATATACCAATGCAGACACTCTGACTAATAAAAGGGAAGAATTACAACTATGAGTAGAGCATCACAACCCAGATGTTATTATGATTACTGAGGTGTTACCCAAACTAAGGAGTGATATCATTGGTGAGGAAATTTTTAAACTAGATAATTACAAAACACTTAGCAACTTTGATAATGTTGATCAAACTGACATGAGAGGAATAATTGTCTACATAAAGTCTGGTGTGGATTTCAAAGAAGAGCAGTTTGGAGACTTCAATGAAAGTAAATGGTTATCCATAAATGGAAATGGGGCAAATAGCCTACTCTTAGGATGTATATACAGGAGCCCTAACTCCACACTTGTAAAGAGTCTTAAACTTCACAAACAATTAGAAGATGCATGTAAATTGAACAATAACATGATAGTGGTTGGAGATTTCAACTACTCAAAAATAGATTGGACCCTAATGGAATCAACTGACAGTGTGAATCACCCATCGCATAATCTTGTAACATGTATCGAAGATAATTTTCTTAATCAACATGTCACAGAACCGACACGCTATAGAGGAACTGACCAACCTAGTATATGTGACTTGATCATCACATCTAAGGACGAACTTATTGAAAACTTTGAACATTTGCCAAGCTTGGGCTTAAGTGATCATGTGTGTTTACAAATAACAACTGAATGTCCTGTACATATTAAACAACAACACTACAAACCAAAATTTATATACAACAAGGGGAATTACGAGAAAATGAATGCTGAGCTTGGAAAAGTAGACTGGGAAGCACAATTTGTAAACAAAACTGTAGAAGAAGCATGGACATACTTCTCTGAGAAATATAACAGCATCTTGAAGGAATGTGTGCCTAAGTCAACTAAAAGAAGGAAGGATAAAAGGAAGGAGAAATGGATCAATAAAACAGTGATAAAAATGAGCAAAAAGAAATATAGGTACTGGAAAAGATATAAGGAAACAAAAACCCAGATGAATCTTAAGAAATATAATGACTGTAGAAACGACCTACGTGAATACACCCGAAATTTGAGCTATGAATATGAGAAAGACATTGCTAAGAATGTGAAGAAAAACAATAAGAAGTTTTGGCAATACACTCAGTCCAAAAGGCAAAATAAAGAAGATATCAGTGAATTGATAACCAGTGACAACAGATTAGCCTCAACTGACAAGGAGAAAGCAACAGCTCTCAACCAACAATTCGCAAGTGTATTCACTGATGAACTATTAAATGACATTCCCAAACTTGAAAAACAAAATTATACATCAGCCCTACAGGATGTTGAAATAAATCAAGTAACCGATAAACTGTTGAATTTAAATGTCAATAAGTCACCGGGACCTGATGGCTTCCATCCCCGCCCACTAAAAGAGACAGCTAAAATCATAGCAACCCCACTTACACTACTATATAAGATGTCACTCCAAACTGGGGAGATTCCACAAGGCTGGAAAAATGCCAACATAACTCCAATCTTCAAAACCAACAGTGCCAAAAATGGACTTCGAAAATCGGAAGCAATGAAGATTCCAGCTAATTATAGACCAGTAAGCTTAACATCAATTGTAGTCAAGATTATAGAAAGGATCGTTTGTGACGCTGTAGTTAAGCACCTCCAAGATAACGACTTACTCACTGAAGACCAGTTCGGATTTGTCCCTGGCAGATCCACCGTGTTGCAACTTTTATCCTACTTGGAAACAATCACAGGAATACTAGACGAAGAGGAACCGGTAGATAGCATTTACACAGATTTTAGTAAAGCGTTTGATTCCGTGCCCCACGCAAGGTTACTACACAAACTGGAGGCATATGGCATACAGGGAAATGTCCACAGATGGATAACTTCGTTCCTAACAGGAAGGCTCCAAAGGGTAACAGTAAACAATGATACATCACCATGGACACCTGTAAAGTCTGGTATACCTCAAGGGACCTGCCTTGGGCCATCCCTATTCGCCATATTTATTAACGACATGCCAAAAGAGACTGTAAATAAAATATTTATGTATGCTGACGACACAAAACTTGTTGGGAAAGTCGGAACATCTGAGCAAAGAAACCAAATGCAAAGAGATATTGATGCCTTAGATCAATGGTCCCAGAAGTGGCAACTACCATTCAACTCCTCCAAATGTAAAACCATGCACATGGGAACTAAAAATGTGAATAAACAATATGTAATGAACAATACAGTTCTTCAAGACACAGAAACTGAGAAGGACCTAGGCCTCAATATAGACAATAAATTGAAATTCCACGAACATACAAGATTAACATCATCCAAGGCCAACAGGATGGTAGGTCTAATAAAAAGAACATTTAAATATATAGATGAAACAACACTTCCCCTACTGTATAAAGCACTTGTAAGGCCACACCTAGAGTATGCCAATAGCGCATGGGGACCAGGATATGCCCTCGATCAGGATATGATAGAGAAAGTACAAAGGAGAGCAACCAAACTTGTCCCTAGTTTAAAAAACTTGAGCTACGAGCAACGTATGAGAGCACTGAGGATTCCATCACTCCAGTATCGTAGAAAACGAGGGGACCTCATACTGATGTTCAAAATCGCTAAGGGACTAGACAGATTAAACATTAACGACATTGCAAAGATCTCGACCAATACAAGAACAAGAGGCCACACAACAAAACTACAGCATAGGCACAGCAGACTTAACCTACGCAAAAATTGCTTTGGAAACAGAATAGCACAAAGCTGGAATGCACTACCCCAACATATAATTGATTGTGAAACTACAAACCAGTTCAAGAGAGAGATTGACAGCTTCCTGAAGGATGAGATGTTCATGTATAGAACAATGATGACCGATGAAACACAGGGCCCACAGGGGGAGCGCTTTCTCGTTGATTAGATTGTTTCATACTAGTAATGTGAAACAAAAACACGATCTGGATTAAATAGGACTATCCTCTTTCCAGAACCATTGGTAATCAGGTAATCAGGAATCCTTTCAATAATCGACATGCTGGTTCAAACAACTCTGCAGAGTAAAGTTACCCAAAATGGTAGAATTCCATCCACTAGTTTCTGAGAAATCTGAAGAATATGTAAAGTACCGAAAAATTTTGCCGCCAAATTATTACCTCCAGAGTCGATTTCTTCCCCAAGACACGTCCACTGTTAAAAATTGGTAGTTCCTAGAGTTCTTTGTTTCCTTAGGTTCAATCCCGTATGTTATTTTTAACGAAAGACAGCCTATAACGTCTGCTATACGCAAAAAGATGCATGAAATTAAAAGTTTCGAAACTGAAAGTTGAAAAATGGCGACTTTCCCGTGTTCTATGCGCAGGTGCGTTCAATCCAGCAATTTGATTAGTTCATATTATATGAACGCATGCGCAATAACTACACATATATTTTTTTAGATAGATGTCACTTGCGTTCATTATTTCACAGCAGTCCCTTCCCATGATGCACCTAATATTGCGGAAATATTTTCTTTTAGTGATAAAACAAATAACTCTCATCTTCGAAATACATTTTCCATTCCTTGGCAATAATCTTTCATATTACCTCCTGGTGATTGTGAACTATTGTTTACATTTAGAAATGTCAGACAGATTGCAATTGTAGGAAACAGAGAACACGGGTTCCAAAACAAGACACATGTTTTATTCTTCTGCATTTGACCCTTTCTCCATTTGTCTGATCTATTTTGATGACATTACCCACCTGTACTCTATACAGTTGTAGATGAATTTTTGACCCTGTACTAATGTATACTTACTGAATTTCAGATTCATCCCAATGGTACTAAACAGCCACACTGGCTTTCTTTTTGAATGACCGCTACCTGAATGCAAAAGATGGTGACTTTGTACAGCTGATTATAAGTGATGTCAACTTCTGGCTGAAGAATTTAGGCGAGAATTTAGATAGGTAAAGATAAGTTTAGAGTAATGTTAAAAATCTAATTTAACATGTCATAGGTATAATAGTTAAGCAAATTACCAGATAAATGCTTTTAAATTAGTTCAAAAGTATATATCAAGATGAAGTAACAGGGAAATAATTTATGCACAAAAGTAAAAAACTTGCAATTTTTGTTATACTAGATCTAATACTGTCCCATTATATTCATGGCATACAATATATTGCTAGTATCAAAGTAATGATGAAAATAAGAATAAACACAACATATCATCATTTTACCATTGGTCTTTAATAAAAATAATTCTTGAAAACTTTAAGCATTTCATTTCTAAGCTAACTGTATTTCTCTTTTTGTGTCATTTGGGCCTGTATTTACGTGGTACTTTAGAATGTTGGATGACATTAAAATGTGCAATTGTATATTATATCAGCAGCTACATTTTTTATTTCAGGGTTCTTCTGTTTCCACCTGTAGATAACTATCATCGTTTACTAATTCACCAAACAGCCCAGGATTTTCCAAACGTCTGTTCCTTCTCCATTGGCCAGGAGGAGGAGCGCAGAACAGTAGTCTGTCTTCAGCAGACTATTCTAAGGTAAATTCATTTGTAAATACATATATGTCAAATTCTCGAATGCATTGTGATCTTTGTCTTATTTTGCAAGAAAGAATTATAAAATTGAAATGAATGCATTCACTTTGTAATTAAATTTTTGACTCTTTAGGGCTATTGAGAATCCACCTGTGCTGAAGGCCAAAAGTTCGGGGATGTCAGGTAAATGGGGACATGATGGATATTCCGACACAAGGGAATCGTCCCCCTCATATGGGCGTGGCAGAGCAAGATTGAATCCTGACCGAGAGCCGTCTCCATCCTGTGGCCGGGGCAGGGCCAGGCCTGGTAGGGGAAATCAATTAGCATCTAGAGATCATTTAAAGCCAGGGGGTGATAAAGAGTCTCCATATGTAACTGATGAAATACCAAATATCAAGAAAGATGTGGAAGGTACAAGGTAAGGAATTGATAAAACAAATACAAAATTGGAAAGCTGTGTTTTTTTCTTTTAAAGAAAATTATAAATTTAAAACTTGACACTGTTTGACTACACCTATCTGTATTGAAAATATCAATCACTACTTTTTCATTTGAGAGATATCTCCCACTTATTTTTATTATTGAACAATTGATGTAGTTGGCTGTGCATATAGACTGGGAGTAGTGCTAAATATTCTGCCATGAGCTCATTACTTTACAAACTTTGCTTTTATTGAAATGCTTCAGAAGTAAAAAGAAAAGACCTGAGGTGCAAGTTTATGTTCCAAGACATAGGCGAATGCAGGAACAAACTGAGGACAACATCAGCAAATATGAACAGATGTCAAAAGAAAAATCAAATGTATTTCGAGAAGAACAAAATTCATCATCTCTCTCTAGTCCTAGTGAACTTGGGAGACCAAGCAAGAAACCCAAGACAGGTATTGATAAAGTGAGCCTGAAATATTGGCATATTTTAAGTAATTTTGGTCAAAGTGAAAATAAATTTTTTTAACTTGTTTATGCATGTTGTTTCACTTTAGACAAGGGAGGAGAATAACCAGAATTCCCAAACTAATCTTTACTTTACCAATTACCAGTAATTTTTGAATTCTGGATTATACCTTGTCCTATTTCAGACCCAATGTGAATACTTTGTTACTTCTTTGTTGTAGTGTCTCAAGTCTACATCCCAAGACCCAAACGTCAGCAACTTGAGGAGGAGAGCAAACAATCACCAGTTCAAGTTGCAGCTCCCAACACACACACTGAAGCTGCAGCTACAAGTTCACCAATTGATGAATCAATAATTATTCACGATGCAGAAGATGACATGAAGACTAAGCGACACAAGCACAAGAAACATAAACATCGGAGCAAGTCACGTGACTCAGGGAATGAGAAGTATTCTCAAAATGATTATGCCAATGGTTGTGATGAGGAGAGAAGAAACAGGGATAGATCTGCAGAAACAATAGACTCTACTTCTAGGCACAGAAGTCATTCTAGAGACAAGTCAAAGAAGAAAAAGAAGCATAAAGACAAAGACCGGGAGAAGGGTGAAAGTGAAAAACATAAACATAAAAAACATAAGAGAAGAAAAAGTATTGAAATGACTAGTCAAACAGATAGCACTGATTACAAAAATGATGAGAATGAATTCAAAGATGCTATCTCGGACATGAACAGTAAATCTTTGAATGCAAGAGATACCAAAGATCCTACACAAGAAGATATCAAGCCAATTGAAATAAAAACAGACCATGACAAATTCTGTAACACATCATTGACTTCTCTAGATAATGAAATGGAAGTTGAAACCCCAATGTGTACAAGTGATACTTTGGAAGAATCTCAACCAAGTAATGGACATAATTATTCCAGTGAGGAACAAGAAATGACTGAAAACAAACCTAACAAATTAGATCAAATAAGCCGAGATAATGTCAAACATGAAAAAGATACACCCAGTACACCTTCAGTTGAAAATAATGTTGAATATGCTTTAATAGAAAGTAACATCGAAGACACATCAATACAAACTTCAACAGTTTCTACAAATAATATTGATGACAGTTTCAATGAAAAAGTTGAAAGTGGAATTGAATTCACCAATAAAGACGACTGTGCTGATGAAAGTTTAACTGAAAAAGTAATCGACAAAATAAATAGTTCTGATTCTGAAATATGTGATTCTTCAAACCTTACTGAAACTGCAATGGAAATAGAACCCATTGACAAAGAAGTAAATGACATTGAAAGAGAAATCACAAAGACTCAGGAAAATGAACCAAACGCTCAAATGAGAACCCTGATATCTATGAATGATAAAAAAGTTGAACAATATAAAGATAATGAGCTAGAAATTGAGAATAGGGAAACATCTTCTAGAACAGTTGATGCTTCTGTTTCTCCGAATAATGATGCTCTAAATGAGACAATAGCAAATAATGTTATAGAAGTGAATCCATGTAAAAGTATTGATGGTATCAGTAAAGAAGTTGCTGCTGAAGAAAATACAAAAGACAGTGTCCAGAACTGTAAAGCAAATAAAATCAGTACTAATGGTATTTCTGATACAGATCTCAATATGGAAAGAAATGATAGTGTAAATACTGAGGGAAATGCCAAACCTGAAGCAAAGGAAGAAGAAATTCAAGGTGCAAATGATAAGACAATTGACAATGAACACGAAGCTCACGATATAAAAACTATTATATCCAGTGCTGAAGACAATATCTCTAAGGAGCCTGCAGTTTATAAAAGTACATATGCTGACACTGGCGAGGCTGATGGTGATGACTGGGATGCTCTTTTTGATGATTCTGGAGAAGCTCTAGACCCTTCTCTAATGGAGGAGGTAATCCAATTTGCTTGAATATCCATCTTCACTTTGATCTCTCATATAGCTTCAACTTCCCTTGTCCCTAATAGGGTTGAATGCTCTTTATGATCTCTTGGACATATTTATTTTCAACAATTGTCATGGGACCAGTGTCCCTTCCTTGACCTTTGATAACCAAATGCTTCAACCTTGATGTGGCTTTAGTTCAAGACTTCACTTTTCTATGGTTGGTTACATACAACCCTCCTATTCAAATATTACTACTGCTTCTACTTGTTCTAGATTATCTCAAACAATTTGTTTTACATTTCAGCTTACAATTGCAGTTGGGAAGGTGAAGGTACAGAAACCTCAGTTTGACTATTACAACTACACTCCCACAGACACTGATCTCGACTATGACAGTAAGTGACTAAAATCATGAAAACCAAATTTCAAATATGAAAATTGTTTCTACTTGTATAAGTGATATTAATGCTAAAAATGTCATTTTGATCCAAACAGAAAAAATACTAATAGCCCTTGGCACATTTGTGACATTATTTGAACTTTATTCATGTGTTTTAGTGTACGGTCATCTGATAGAAATCTATGAATTCCCTGAGGAGTTCCAAACCAGAGATCTCATGCACATATTCAAGGACTACTTGTAAGTACTGCACATTGTATAATCTCTACAGGGTGGGTCAAAAATGTCTTGAACTTATGGAGTACTGTATGGGATTTTTTAGCCTACTCAGTCTAAGTGCAATTTTATTCTTTTTAAAATTCACTATTTTATTATTACAAGTCCTGACATATTGTTATTGTCTCCAACTTTTTTTGTGGAGGGTGTTCAGTGGTTGATATCTGTAACAAATGGCAGGTGGCAATATTTTGCATGTTAATGCTTTGTGTTTAATTGTGATTTGCTAATTCATAAAAATCATCTATAGTGAAATGAGCAGTCAAGTAAAATAAAATACAAATGATAGTCTGATATTCTTGGGCCAATCAATACTTCAGCACACATCACACGTTATTTGCCTAACATAGTACTAGTTCACAATATGAATTCCATATTCATAGGAGGATATCATTGATATTTCCTAAAAGGATAATACAAATTCCTCTTTCCTTCATTGCATTACCCCAAGAACGACAATGATTCTTTTTAGAGATTTGAACATATGATATGATTTGCTGAATTGTTCCTCAATGCAGTCCTACAAGTTTTAACTCCTGTCGTTGTTTTGCAGAGAGCATGGCTTTGATATCAAGTGGGTGGATGACACCCATGCAATAGGAGTCTTCTCTAGCGTCATAGCAGGTAAAGCTCTCAGCTAATAAGCAGTTAACAATGTTATGCTATGTTGTTTAAAGGGATTTCCACTGTAACTACCAAATTGAACAATTGCAAGTATTATAATATAGCCAAGAGGAAAACTCTTAATGGACTAGTGCCAAATTAAAACAATTTATAATAGTGGAGATAGGTTAAATACTACTTTTAGAGGGCAATGGAATATACGTTAGTAAGTCAAAATCTAATTTACTGTTTGACGTTTGAACCAGACAGACTATGTGGTATTCAAATTTCAAATTTCAAAATTCCAATTTAATAAGCAAAGATGGTTGACTGTGGGATCTGTTCGTGCAATACACAGCTACATCAGCTTGCAAAAATAGTATCAATGTTACATTATAGTAAAACATAAAGAAAATAAATACAGCTACTTTACAACATTAAGTTGATTTGGCTAAAAACACATATGACATGATTTTCAGCAAATACTGCAATGCGGCTACAACACCCAATGTTGAAAGTGAGGCCAATATTTGATGCGACTCCTCAGACTAAAAGGAAAGCAAAAAAATCAACAGGTAAGTCATATCATAGTAAACAATGATTCTTGAAATATTTTCTCTCACTTTGGACTCTATGTCACTTGTATCAGTTCTAGCTGGCCTTAATTATCCCATCGAACGAAGTTCAAAGGGATATATGGAACGCCTCCTTCCGTACGTACGTCCCTACATACGTCTGTACGTCCATCTGTACGTCCGTCCGTCCGTCCGGGCAATAACTCAAATACCGTTGGCCCGATTTTATTCATATTTTGTACACATATACCCTATGGGGGTAGAAGTTCTGCTCGAAAGCTGATTTTCAAAATGGCCGCTCATTAAAAATGGCGGCCATTTTAGTGCCGATTTTACAGTAATTTAGGTGCAATATGTAAAACTGTAATAGCAATATGTTTTAAATGTAAAAAAAATTATATAGGACATTAATAAAGCTAGAAATGTAGATATTAAAAAAGCACATGGCAGCCATCTTGAAAAATGGCGGCCTTTACTCGTTATTTTACGATTTTTGCTGTAACTCGAAAAGTAGTGGAGCGATTTTGTTCATATTTGGTATGTGAATACTAAAAGCATGGCACACTGTCTAATGACACTTTTGGTAGAAGGCGGCCATTTTGAAAAATGGCGGACATTTTGAAAAATGGCGGACATTTTAACTTATTTTACTATAACTCAAAAAGTAGTGGAGCGATTTGGTTCATATTTGGTATGTGAATACTGTAAGCATGGCACACTGTCTAATGACACTTTTGGTGGAAGGCGGCCATTTTTTTCAATATGGCGGACACTTTGAAAAATGGCTGCCATTTTAACTTATTTTACTATAACTCGAAAAGTAGTGGAGCGATTTTGTTCATATTTGGTATGTGAATACTATAAGCATGGCAAACTGTCTAATGAGACTTTTGGTAGAAGGCGGCCATTTTTCAAAATGGCCACCATTTTAACGTATTTTACTATAACTCGAAAAGTAGTAGAGCGATTTTGTTCATATTTGGTATGTGAATATTATAAGCATGGCACTCTGTCTAATGACACTTTTGGTAGAAGGTGCCCCTTTTGAAAAATGTTCGATGGGATTCGCTACTCTTTGGCGTTGCCATTGTTCTGGTATTGGTCCTGTTTTCATGGTCTACTAAATTCTCAACTTTGTGTAGTTGTAAAACAATTTTCAGCAAGGTAATTTACTAATTTCCATATTCTCAATTTGTCGTAGCATAGTGGTTTCTTCAATCCTTGAAAGATTAAGAAATTGGCGTTCAAAATGTTGTGGTTGATTGTGAACATCATGCTTTTACTTCAGAATTCCTCCAGCCATACAAAGAACGACCAGAGACCTCTGCTTCTACAGCACGTCGCTTGGTGTCAGGTGCCTTGGGTATAGGAACTAAGATGTCGCGAGAGAAGAGGGCGGAAGAAAGGCAGAAACTGAAAGAAGCAAGAGGTACAAGAAACATTATAATCCGAGAGAACATTTCAAACATACAGGGTGTTCAAAAAAAAACGCAACCCAAATCATATTTTCAGGAAATAAAGAAGAGACTGTGTATGAACAGCTTCTGTAAATGGTTAGTTGTAAAACATGATGCATTGGACACCTGCTCAAAAGACAGTTGTACGAGGAAAATACGAAAAATGCAGTCAGTGGTGACAGCAACCGCGAAAAAATTAAATAACTTCCTAACCATAGTGTTTTGGCTCTTCAAATTTGGCACAAATCATCTTCATTCATTGTATGGTAAATCTGTAGAGTGAAATCAAAATCACTTCAGGGACTTTACAGTTATGGTTGAAATGCTTTCAAATCGCAGTAAAACGCCCTGGTTCAGGGAGACTTAAGAAGCCATTTTGACCATGACTGTAAAGTCCCTGGAGTGATTTTGATGAAACTCCACAAATTCACTACACATTGAATGAGGATAATTTGTGCCAAATCTGAAGTGACAAAACACCATGGTTAGAAAGTTATTTGGTTTTATTGCTGTGGCAGTCACCTCTGACTGCGTTTTCATATTTTCCTAGTACAACTGTCATTTGAGCAGGCGTCCAAGGCATCATGTTTTATAACTTACTGACAACAGGAGCTATACATACACAGTCTCTTCTTTCTTTTCCTGAAAAAATGAACATAATTGAATTAATATTTTCCAAGATATAGTGATTTTCCATTCACGTTTTTCATATTTTGCTAATTTGAAACATAGGACCAAATCCTATGCTTGGGCTGATATAAAAAAGTCACTTCACTTTGGTGGGAACCCACAACCTCAATATTACTTGCCGATTGCTCTTTTGCTATTCTTCTGTATTGTGTATCTGTGATATATATATTCACATAAAGCACTAGTATCTTCACATTAAATACTTATAGCACTGTAGGCTTTGTTCTCTGCTAATGCTGAAAGATTTGGGTGGGTGACACAACAGTGTCATCATAACAAAAGAAAACATTTCACCTGTTGATTGGTTACAGATTTGACTTCATTTCCACAATTTCATTTGAGAAAATATATGCATGAATGTTGATCTGAAAAATGATCATGAGGCAGTTTCCTGATCGCCTGCATTGTGCTTGACTCTGACTGATTGTTCATGTGTAATGTAATACATCATAAATTGTTATGTCACCACCACATGTGATGACATAATGGTATAGTCTCTAGTAGTCAGTTTTTATGTCCCCACCACATAGTGTGGGGCCATATTGTCGGCCTAGGCGCGTCCGTCCGTCTGTCTGTCCGTCTGTCTGTCCGTACGTCCGGCAGTTTTCTCCAAAACCGCTACAGATATCACCTTCAAATTTTCAGGGATAACTTATGAGTGCATACAGATGTGGATGAAAAAAAATTAACTCGATACCTACTTCCTGTCGGCCATTTTAAAGTCAAATGCTAAAATCCTTGTCTGCAAACTTTAAGAAAAACTGCTTCACAGTTGCTTTTAAAACTTTAACATCTTGTTCAGCTCACTTCATTCTAGATCTGATTAGGTTTTGGACCTGCTAGCTCAGTCATGTCAGCCACTTTGAATGTCTTAAGAAAAGTTAGCGCGCGATAATACTTTGTATCATATTGAATGGTGTTTTTGAGTTTTCATACTTTAACTATTTAGTAGCTTTATAAATAATTTCAGATGTACTTTGCTGTAAAAGCCTACTTTATTGTTAACAGTAGTTATATGTGATAATTTTGTAAAAAGAAATCAGCAAAAACTCATAAGGACTTTTTTATTGTCGGCCATTTTGGATTTTTCGGTCCTAAAATCTTGTCTGTGAAGTCTTGTCTGCGCGTTTTCAGGTGAACCGTTTGGTGGATCAATTTCAAATTTTCAGGGATGATTCTTAGTATAAAAATCTAGATCTCATTAGTTTTTTGGCATTCTGGGTAAATGTCAAGGCAGCCATTTTGGATTTTCCGTCCTAAAATCTTGTCTGTAAAGTCTTGTCTACTCGTTTTTAGGTGAACCGTTTCGTAGATCAATTTCAAATTTTCAGGAATGATTCTTAGTATGAAAATCTAGAACTGATTAGTTTTTTTGCATTCTGGGTAAATGTCAAGGCAGCCATTTTGGATTTTCCGTCTTAAAATCTTGCCTGTAAAGTCTTGTCTACGCGTTTTTAGGAGAACGGTTTGATAGATCAATTTCAAATTTTCAGGGATGATTCTTTGTATGAAAATCTACATCTGATTACTTTTTTTGCATTCTGCGTAAATGTTAAGGCAGCCATTTTGGATTTTCTGTCCTAAAATCTTGTCTGTAAAGTCTTGTCTACCCGTTTTCAGGTGAACCGTTTGGTAGATCAATTTCATATTTTCAGGGATGATTCTTAGTATGAAAATCTACAAACAGATTAGTTTTTTGACATTCTGGGTAAATGTCAAGGCAGCCATTTTGGATTTTCCATCCTGAAATCTTGTCTGTAAAGTCTTGTTTACATGTTTTCTGGTTAACTGTGTGACGGATCAATTTCAAATTTTCAGGGGTGGTTCTTAGTATGAAAATCTAGAACTGACTAAATTTTTGGCATTCTGGGTAAATTTTAAGGTGGCCACTTTGGATTTTCCGTCCTCAAATTGTGTTGGTAAAGTCTTGTCTACTCATTTTCAGGATAACCATTTCACAGGATCACCACTTGGTGGGGACATTTTGTACACATTTGTGTTCTTGTTGGCGGTTGGTGTTTGGTGGTTGATTTTCAGCAGCCGATGCCTGTAACAAATTGTAGGTGGTGACATTTTATGAAAACCTCTCACACTTTGTAGGAGCTGTGTAGTGGAGGTAGAGTATAAAGGCTTGTAGCTAGACTATGGCAATTATTGTAATGTTATGGTATATAACTGTTCATTTATTTGTTTGCAGATAAGAAGAAACAAGCCAACAGAGCTAAGAAAGATGCCTGGGATGGGAGTATAGGCCGATGTGCCATGGATGATGTATAGTTATCCCTTGGACATATGAATTTTTCAATGCAGTTCAATGTAGTTGTTGCAAAACATAGTGCAACACATATTGCAAGTTTCCGACATCCTGTTAATCCAATGTTGCAACTTTTATGAATTGACTGTATCATATATTATATATCTGCAATTTAGTCACTTTGTCTGGTACAAAGTTTGCCTTGGGAAATGGCTTAGATTTTGTATAGATCTAAAGCTTTATTTATTACTGTGAGTGAAAAAGTATTGAATCACATTTGGCATGAAGGCAATCTATAGATGCCAAGATACATTTTAGTGTGAATAAAGCAGATTCCCAACCCTAATTGAATGAAATGGACTCTAATTTTTAGTGTAGTTACCATATAATGTTTAAAGCTGATATTGATTTTAATATATATGAATGTGATGAATATTTATAAGGAAGAGTCAACTTGAGATCCAAGGGGTGTTACTCTTTCTATTTTCAAGAATTTAGTGATATTTTTTATTGTACAGTTAAGTGTATCTGACATTAAAGTGCTTGAGAAATTATGAATTATGAAATGATTTATTATTGCCAAGAATTGTTATTCATGCCATAGATTGACAAAATATAGAATCTAAACTGAAGCAGAGAAATTGGCTGCAAAGCTAAAACACAATATTTGAGAATTATGGAATATTTAAAGAATGAAATTGTATGTAATGTTAATCATCATTTGATGAAAAATTGCCGCTTTTGTCCAAATAAAATATGTTCCATTTGTTGAAAAACATTAGCTGTTATTGTTGGCTCATACATTGAAAGTGTTCCCTGCCATCCTTCCACTTGAATTTGACTACCCATTTAAACACTTAATGTTATTTTTTGATTTCAACACGTTTGTCATAGGCACATTAAAGGCACTAGAGTGGATAGAGAATGCAACATTCTCTAAACCGTTTTTTCGAAAGTAATGTTTCCCTCACAATCCTGATTTTATTTTCTTAGGAAAGAAATGGATTGCGATATTTGGTCAAATATATTGAAGTTTTAAAATACTTAATGAAATTCATAAGAATTAAAAATGGGCATGTCACCTTTTCAATTGTTTGAGAGAACCTCACAAATCAGAATTACTCAGATGCGCGTAGGTAGTTACCAGTTTCGCCACCAGGTGGCTGATTTGGGGGAATTAACATGGCAGGGTATTACAAAATTCCCTTAAACTTGAATATGCATCAGTTTTAGTGGTTCACTTTTCATATTACCCTTATGTATCTGATAGTTATAAACAGGTTCCAGTGTAGTTTGGCAATTCCATAGGTGACAAAAGTTTGAATTATTAATATAAATTAAGAAATATATTTGACAATTAATGTATTCTTTAGGTGTTGGAGAAGTTTTTTGTATGAGAAAAGATTATAAACAACCAGCAAAGTATAAAAATAAAGATATATATTTCTAGGTACTGTATATCTATGTTATGTACAGACATCAGCAACATATTTACAAGCTTTTTGTGTAGATAAATGAAGTGTCTGAATTCAGGCAGATGTTTTACTCTATGCAACTCTTAGTATGGGAAAATATGTGTCTGAATTCAGACATGCCCACACATTTTTAATTTAGAAAGACAAGATTCTCTTAAACTAAAATAAGGTGTCTGAATTCAGACACTTTGCTAAGCTTGGATGAGGTGCCTGAATTCAGACAACATTCCATAAAACTGAAATATGGTGTCTGAATTCAGACAACTCGCTAAGCTTGGATGAGGTGCCTGATTTCAGACAACAATCTATAAAACTGAAATATGGTGTCTGAATTCAGACACTTTGCTAAGCTTGGATGAGGTGCCTGATTTCAGACAACAATCTATAAAACTGAAATATGGTGTCTGAATTCAGACACTTTACTAAGCTTGAATGAGGTGCCTGAATTCAGACAACAATCTATAAAACTGAAATATAGTGTCTGAATTCAGACAACTTGCTAAGCTTGGATGAGGTGCCTGAATTCAGACAACAATCTATAAAACTGAAATAAGGTGTCTGAATTCAGACATTCTAGTAAACTGACAAAGGATTCAGAAATTATAGTTTTCACTTCTGTTTTTTAATCGAAATTGATGTTTGAATTCAAATTCATTAAGTCAACATTTGTGTGTTAAAAGCAATTTCGCTTCCATTCATAAGTTTGGCAACAGAAATTTTCATCGGATTACAATTAACATGTCTTATATAATGTTTTAATTGCAATTCTATATAAGTACAATTTTAGATTTTATGACAAGATATTTTTAAAAAGTAGTTCATCACGTACAGATCAAGTAATCTTTAGCATTACAGAAAATACTTCATTAGAAGATACTGTAACTGATGGTACAACAGGCAGAAGATTGATCATTTTAACTTTTTTATTTTAAATCACACCTGATCATCGACAAAGTACAGTGACAAAATATACCCCCCGTAGACTTTTGATGTACAGTGTCACTATTCTAACTGATATGAAGCAAAAGATATGATGTAGGTGTGATGTAGGTTTTAAAAATTAATCTGAGGAATGCATAAAGAATTTCATGTTTAATTTTGTGTGTATTCGATTAGGAAAACCATTAGCCTTCTGATTACGTTAAAAGATTTTCGAGCAGTGCTCGATTTTTTCCATAGTTAATCTAACCACAAACAATGATCGGTTGGAAAATGTTGGGTTTTTCACATTTACTTTGGTCATTTTTCCCCCTGTCGCCTAAGAGTGTCAATTATTTTTATGAGAATATGTTTCCTTAAGTTACACAATTAAGGTCGGTTGAAAATTTAATAAATATTCATGTTTTAGTTAAAATAATAAAAATCAAAAAATTACAAATGTGCCTTGTCATCTTGATGTACGTTGTCCCAACGAACTTACATATCTGAATTCACAGTTAACCCTGACAACACATTTTTAATAACACTAATGGGCAGGGGGATCAGATTGATTTAAAACTGAAACACAGTGTTACTTAAACTTGATTGAACCATAGTATCGAACCTCAACACTTTCCAGATATAGCATAAAGAGGATTTTAAAAAGTCATCTTTGACTAGCTAGTATAAATCTCTCTATCAACTTCTTAAGATAATTAAAATTCATAAAAGTGTTTCTTATTACGTTAAAGTACAGATGTCAAGTGATCAAGGGGTAAGAGGCTAACACCCCATGGTCACATATTAATCACCACACCAACACTTTTATAAAATGAAATAACATTCAACAAAATTTAAAAATCAAATTTACCTTAACTTTAGAACATCTGTATTAGGGATAATTGAACATGTTCCTTAAACATAACTTGTTTAATTATTGCATTGTTCAATATAACATCTCGTGAATTTCATTTACACTGACACCCTTCAGTGGAGTTGACAACTACTCTTCTGATTTTTTATTCAAATTACACCCAATACATAATATTTATCAAATCTTCACTCATCTTAAATTGTGTAGTTTAGAGAAACATATTCTCATAAAAATAAATGACACTCTTAGGCGACAGGAGAAAAAATGATCAAAGGAAATGTGAAAAACCCAACATTTTCCAACCGATCAATTTTTGTTGATAGACTAACTAGGAAAAAATCAAGCATTGCTTTTAAATCTTTTAATGTAATCAGAAAGCTAAAAGTTGAAGATGAAATTGAAATCTTTCAAGTATTCCCAAAATTAATTTTTGAAAACCTACATCACACCTGCATCATCAGTTTTTAGTGACACTGTACAATATAAAGTGTGCAATGGTATATTTTGTCACTGTACGTTGTCGATGGTTAGGCGTGTAAATATGAGTAATACTCTAGTTCTTTCAAATGCACCCTTTCAAATTATATTATAATCTATTAGCTTCATCATTATACTAGCCCAAGTTCTAATCTAACGATTTCAAAAAAAGTCTGAAGTAAATTAGGGTCATATTCATCAAGTCTATCTTCGCATTTTGTCAGATTCATCTTCAAGGAATTTACAATGGCTTTGACGTTTGCCACATAAATTGATCCCACCATATCACTGGCTTTGACTCAACAGTGACAGTGTTCATTCCTATATAGAGAGATGCTATCTTCCCCAATTTCATCTTAAAGCTTCTTTTTCGAAATTGGTGTCGTATTTGGCTCTAATGGCTTAATTAATAATATTTGATCCTGCTTGCTTTTTCTGTGTTGTATTGTGCAACAAATGAACATGCGCAATGGCAATCCTTGTGTTGACATGCATACATGTTGTTGCTTTGGAAATAGCCAACATAAACCGCTCGCCGTTTTTTTGGTCTCAAACATCACCTGGAATTAAACAAAAGAAAACTATAATATTATTTAAGTAATATAATAATATTAAGTAATATTGCTGTACAGGGTGGTCAAAAAAAGCTGCAACCCTGTCATTTTAGGAAATAACTACTTGATATTTAAAGTCATGTAACATTGTGACTTTATCAGGCTGGTAGTCATGAAATATGGTTGGTAAGTCACAGGTGGTCAAAGATTTGTCCAGCTTAGGGGAGCATGCTATTTTTCATTGAAAAAACATTTAGAAAACTTCACAAATTATTTTTTAGCTCAAATATTTTGTTATACCAAAGAAAATAACCTATCCCATGCAATGGATATATTATTTGCGGATAACCTTCACTTCTCTTTGAAGTCCAATAACACTAAAAGTAAGATCTATTGAAAATGGCACCAGAGTATCACACTCTAAAATGTACCATTTCTTTTGATGGTACAATATAATGAAATGATAATATTATAAGTTATTGAATGATTTGAAGTCCAATACAGTATATATTCTGCTCGAGAAATTCTGTATTGGCAAGAGACGGAGCCGAGTGCCAATACAGGATATCGAGACAGAATATATCCTGCATTGCACTTCAAATTATTCAATAACGTTTTCATCGTGTGGTCCTCTGTATTGCTACTGAGATTGTCCCTTTGTTACCAATATTTTATGTATTGCGACGGAGATGATCAATGGGGACAATCTCAGTAGCAATACAGATAGGTACAGCACAAGAACTGACCAATCAGAGGGCTTCATTTTACAGATCATACAATGATGTAAGTTATTGAATGATTTGAAGTGCAATAAAGGATATATTCTGCTCGAGAAATTCCGTACTTAAAACAGTTGATTGAAAACTTCAACATTATAAACTTGAAAGGGAATTCAATGATGCAATAAGTTTTATTTTCCAAACTGCAAAATCAATGAATTGATCAGTTTGATACAATGAGTCAACATTAATGTCAAAACGTGCAAAACAGCTAAAATATCTTCTGCCACAATTTTCTTTCTGAAAAAACTACATTTACCATTGCAAATATAATAGTTTTGAAATCATATACATAAACCTTACAATGACATGAGATAGTATAAAATCAGCTTTGTATCATAAATGGTTCATATTCAACTTTAAACCCATTTTCTCAAAACCACAAAAATGTCACTTAGGAAACACTGGTTTCCATGCAATGAAATAGATAAATCAGTTCTCTAAAGCTTACTTAATATGATATAACCCTCTCCCCCTTATCACAACATTACATAATGTTAATGTTCATTTTACTTGGGGAGGGCAAAAATTAACATTTTGAAATTTAACCCACTTGTATCGGTGTATCAGATGCTAGAGGTGTGGATGTAACTAACATGGGATATATTTTAAAAGGGGTGGTATCATATATGTTTAATCTAAATAAGCTTCCTTTTCAATATGAAATATCCTTCCTTTTCTAAAAAGTTTGAGATATTCCCTTTATTAAAAATATAAATGACCTGATTCAAATTCACATTTCCTGATTAATGATTTAAGGTCATGGAAAACGTTTAGTGTTGACAAGTTGGTGATCACATCACCTAAGTAGGTTGTTTAATTTGACATGTCCCTGGTACCAGAACTTAGGTATCAGCATTTGCAAGGAAGCATAAATATGCTGTGTCCTTGAATCTTGTTATAAACCAAATACATAGTGGCTTCATTGTTTTAAAGCTTTAACATTATAACATAAAAAATGTTCCTCTAAAACTGGATTTTAGCTGAGACATGTATGTACTCAAGAATTTGGGCGTAACTAAGTATTTTCTCAATTTAATAATAGTCACAATAGTCCACAATGTATCTTCAATTCATCTTCAACTGCTGTATTCTAACAAGGTTAAACTAGCCTGGATTCTGTATTTGACACATTTTATTAAAAAGAAATTCATAATCAAATTAGTTTTTATACGGTTAACATTCCCATTTTGAAGAAGTGGTCTATCACTTCACTGGTAAATAAAGGGTGGTATTTTATTTATTTTAGGAGACAGTACCAACAGTCCATTCTATTAGATCTACTCGTTACAATAGATAATGTCAAAATCAGTCATTGGAAAGTTTGATCCATTTATAAGTGGTAACTGTCATGTTTATTGGACTTCAGAATAGGAGAATCTGGGAGAATTTTAATGAAAAATGATGTAACCATTTATTTAAAAAAAACATATTTTTGTGATATATTTATTTCCAAACACAGCATTCTCTTTGTAATGCTCACATTTTTATGAACATTTGAAGCAATATAACCAAATTCAACTTCATCAGATTTCTCCAAACTTAAATCATGAAACTCAATCTAAAAGTTGATTTTATTATATGGCTCACAACTGAGTGATCTCAACCTATTGAAAAGCCTAGCTTTTGTGTAAAGATGTTATGCTATAGAAATGGATAAGTATCTCGTTTGTGCTATATTATATAAGAAATCGCTAAGTGGTTTTGTGAATTTCAGATGGAATTTGTCATAATATCAAGGAGTTAAACATTGTAGTTGATATCAAATTAAATTATATGGCAGTGTAAATGCTTGTGCAATTTGTGGTTATTAGATATGCATCTCAATTTCAAAGAATTTGCCCTTAAAAGATGTTCAACAAATATTCACTAAAAAATAAACAAAAGTGATGAATTAACTTTTAGGTTCATACTATAAGTAATTATTCTGTTTCGTTAATTTCTGTTGCTTTCCTTTTCCTTTATTTAATCATCTGTTTTTATCTTTTTGTGAGGGTATACTCTGAATTTTAATGAGAAATCTGTTCAGAGTAATACTGCATGTGAAGACCCATTTACTTCATCATAAAATTACCTGCTTTAAAATTTTTGGAAATTACCTCACTGAGATTGATATTAAAATATAATTGATTTGTTAATTATCAATAAGGTTGGATTAATTATAATCAATTGAATAGTTGAGCATTTTATTTCTATGAATATCTTTGGAACATACTGCATGCCACATGTACCAATGTACATGATTAGTTAAATGTGTATTTGAAATCACTGCAAATAGGAATACCATACCCTTTTCAAGCAATTTATCATATACATTTCCCAGCAAACAAGTGTTAATGTTTGTTTTCCTTATGCCATTGTGTAATTTGGACTTTAAAGCAGGACATAAAACTTCATCTACATCATATGGCCTAATGCAACAAAGTACAGATGGAACACTGAACTAGAACTTATAATGAATAAAAAGTAAGGAGTCAATTTCACAAGGTACTATCCTTTAATACAAAAGGTGTGGGCTCCAAACGAAAGGGAAAAATGTTGAATATTGTTTCAAAATTCCAGGAAAAATTGTTTTAAAGAAAACAAGGCAAATAAACATGTTAGAATTAATTACTCACCTTTATCCATATGTTGGTAGCAGACTCTTCTTCACAATCAATATATTTTATGTATGCATGTAGGGCTTTGTTCCTACAAAAAATAATGTAAATTATAAATAGCTTTATATAATCAACATTTTGCAGCAACAGTAATTTAACCCTATCATTGGTGGTTGAGTCCATGTTAGGGAAGACCACCATCATTGCACTATTATTCCCCTCTGAAGGGCCAGTGATTTATTCATCTAAAATTTTCAAATTCATAAGTTTTAAATAAACCAATATCATTCATTGAAGGGGCTGTGATTCATTCTTGGTTTAAAAGTTCTAGTTGGTTTAAGGGGGAAGCTCACATAATCCACATTAATTCTAATCTTCAATATATCTTTTTATATTTAAGATTAGTTGGATTTTCTTTAATTAAATGTAATTTTTGAAAAAGTATTTAAAACTATCTTAATAAAAATAACTTACCCCTGCTATCATCAACATATTGGAAATAAATCCTAGAATCTTCTTCAAATTTCCAGCACCTAGGATTTCTCCAACTGTCATGCTTTTGTTATTTTCCTTTTGTATACTGTATAATCAATTGTCCAATGGAAATTATTCTATTTGAAGATGTTAATGTTACTTTTGTGGTGTATATTGCATACAGATACAGTTAGTAGCACTTAGGGAATAAGCTTTCAGATCAGTCCATTGAATCACTGTGTACCCTTTTTGAAATATTAGACTCACCCAAACTTTACACTATCCAATGAAAGAAGGGATTTAAGTTACTGGCGGAAACAGGTTTAACAGACAATATTAGAAATTATTAACATTTTGAAGAAAGAGATCTGAATTAAACAGTTAAACACTGGATTATTGGAACATGCTTATGTACAGTATGGCAGATACATCAACTGGGAATTGTGAATTTGGTAAGTCAATTTATTATAATTTTAAGTCCAGAGTAGGATAGAAAGATGTAAAAATAATTTAGAAGAGGGTTAAGCTTGAGAGGAGAATTAAAGGTTTTGTGTAAAATTGGGGTGACTGGATAACCGGGTTGCCAGGTGACTTGGTAACATTCTTAGCAGGGCTAGGATTTGATTTTATGCCTTCCAGGTATTCTGATATTGAAAAAATAGTCGATTATTCAAAAAGTGCTTGGTCTCTGGTAGGTTTTTGATAAAAAGATAATGTTTTAATATAGAACGGTATAGTTTACACTTAGGAGGCTGGGGCTATCATGTCAATTTGCTACTATATTAGGGGAAAATGTCCAACTTTGAAAGTCGGTAACCCTGCTAGACACATTAGCAGGGCTGTCAACTTGGGACTACCACCTAATATGAGTGACTTCAAAATGTTGGACATGTAAGTCAAAATCTGAACACTTTTGTCCAAATTTTGAACACCTTTGGTCATTTTTTAAACACCTTTGGCCAAAGTTTGAGCACCTTTGCCAAACGATGTCGTCAACGGGGGGGGGGGGGGGGGGTGTCCGTTGATCAGTAATGATAGATAAAACAGGAGCAATTGACTTAGAGAAAGTACAACTTTATTGAGAAGCTATTCGTGACGTCATCAAGTACAATACAACTAGAGACACCTATCGGTGACTTATGAAACTAAATTAAAGGCTCATGTTTGTATCACATGACATCTTCCCCTTAAGTCTTTTACTAGACCATACTAGGACTGTCTCTTTAACATGTAATGTTTAAGCAATAAACTGAAACTGTCTCTTTAACATGTTATGCTTATATACATGTAATACAAAATATAATTCAGTCCTAATCATGAAACAAATGTCACTCAAGTGTCTTTATACCTTACTGGCTTATTAATGGCAAGTCCACTTCTGGATCTAGTTTGTATAACCCTTGTAGTTGGAACATTACAAACAGGCTTTGATACAGATACAGGAATTGACATACTAGTGGCACCTGAGTTTTCATGCTGAGGTTCCCTTGGAATGAATGGCACATTTTCATAATGTGGCTTAGTATCAATAGGATTTGAACACCCTGAACTTGAAATTGGATCACTAACAACTGGATCTGGAGGTAAAGGTTCCCAGTTTGTTTTAGACAAATGTTTTCTATTACGCCTATATATTGACCCATTATGTTCTATAATGTAAGAACGTGGTGTTTTCCCTTGACTAATCACTTTACCCGGTTCACTCCAGAGTTTATCTTTGTCAAGCTTAATTCTTACACTATCCCCTGGTTGTAAGTTACTAAGTGGCTTTGCACCTCTATTGAAGTATTTCACATATTTAGCTTTTGCCCTTACATCACAATGTTTCACTTTATCATGATCTATGATTTTGGGAGATAATTTACTGGGTAACACAGGAATATTAGTATCAATTTGACGTCCCAAAAGCAATTCTGCTGGACTTACACCAGTAGGTACTGTTGGTGTAGCATGGTGAGACATCAAAGACTGTGCTGGATCTTCTGTTCTAAGAATACGCTTCGCGGCTTGCACGGCCCTTTCTGACATACCATTGGCTTGCGCGAAATGAGGACTAGTGATCACGTGATTGAATCCAAATTGTTTTGCAAATTGCTTGAATTCTAGTGAAGTGAACTGTGGACCCCCATCCGTAACCAGCGTTTCACAAATCCCGAATCTCGCAAAAATTGATTTCAATTTTCCGATAATTTTGCTTGCAGTTACACTACCTGGTACATTCAATATCTCCATGAATCTGGAATAATAGTCTACTACAACCAAATATTGTTTTGCAGCATATTGACACATATCTGCTGCTAACCTTTGCCATGGCCTGTCAGGCAACTGTGTAGGAATTAATGGTTCCTTAGTCTGAGTTGGTTTATGTATTTGACAATGTTCACAACTTTGAACCATTTGTTTGATCATGTTACTAATACCTGGCCACCACACAGTTGACTGAGCTCGCTCCCGGCATTTAGCCACACCAAAATGACCCACATGAAGTTTTTCCAAAATTTCACGGTACATAGCCTTGGGAATAACGATTCTATCGTCATATAAAAGTAATCCGTTCACGACAGATAAATTAGCTCGCGCTTGAAAATACCGAGAAATGTTATCAGGAATTTTACCATAGTTTTTAGGCCACCCTTCAAGTGTATACTCAATAACTGTGGTCATTTCTTCATCTTGAGCTAAAGCTTCTCTAATTTTGTCTAATCTGTTAGAAGTAACTGGTATTTCTGACATCACTGAGCTAACATGTGATTCTATGTTATCTATCTCATTCAACTCATTGTTGTTAACACAGGCGAGAGGTTTCCGCGACAAAAGATCTGCCAGAACTAAGTCCTTACCTGCTCTGTGTTCAGCTACTGCGTTAAACCGCATAAATCTCAGTAATAACCGTTGACACCTAATAGGCACTTTGTCAATGTCTTTTTCATTGAATAATGGTATCAAAGGTTTGTGATCACACAGAAGTTTGAACGAATCGAGACCTATCAAATATCGGTCAAGTCTTTCACAAGTCCAAACTGCTGCTAGACACTCCTTTTCTATTTGCGCGTATCGTTTCTCCGCATCTGTTAAAGTACGCGACACGAATGCAACTGGCTTCCACTCACTATCATGGAGCTGCATAATAGCACCGCCAATACCGAACGATGATGCATCCGCACTTACTAGAGTAGGCAACTTTACGTCATAAATCTGTAATACTGGAGTTTGAGATACAGCTTTCTTTATATCATTGAAGGATCTTATCTGAGCTTGGTCCCATCTCCAAGCTACATCATTCTTGAGTAATTCATAAAGTGGACCTAGAATGGTTGCAAGATTTTTCACAAACCTACCAAGATAAGTTACACCCCCAATAAAGGTTCTCAGTTCACTCACATTAGTAGGAGGTTCCATTTCTAATATTGCTTTTACACGGCTAGGATTTGTTTTAACACCATCCTTTCCGACAATTTGTCCTACGAACTCAACTTCCGGTTTTTCAAAAACACATTTCTCAATATTGAGCTTTAAACCGGCCCCGTGTATCGCATTTAAAACTCTCGCGGCTATCTTATCGTGATCCGCTTTGTTTTTCCCTCCAATTATAATGTCATCCATAAACACATCGCACTGTGGTATGTCTTTGATCAGTTCAGACATTTCTCTTTGACAAATTTCTGGTGCAAGAGATACCCCATAAGGCAATCTTGTAAAGCAATACCTTCCAAAAGGTGTCATAAAAGTTGTCATCAATTGACTATTTTCTGTAAGTTTGAACTGATGAAAGCATCCACTAGCATCTAGTGTTGAAAACACCACACAATCAGACAATTTATTCAAAACCGAGTCTGTTGTTGGCATCATGTAACGTTCACGTTTTATCTGTTTATTTAGTTTCCGGAAGTCCCCACACAGTCTAAGACGTTTACCAGATTTACGTTTAACAGGTACCATTGGAGCACACCAGTCTGTAGGTTCAGTGACCTTACGTATTTTACCTTCAGTCTCCAAACGCTCAAGCTCCTCCTTCACACCATTTAACAAAGGGTATTGCACCCTGTGGGGAGTAGCAACAGCGTAAGGTACTGCATTTTCAACCAACTTTATGTCTACAGGTTCACCTTTATACAAACCGTCACTACCAAATAATTCTTGTGCAACATTTTCATTTACAGGTAAGTTTAGTTTTTGAATTTGTTCAAAATTAGAACTCACATTTTCCACTACAGGAATTTTTACACTAGGCTTTTCAATTGAAACCTTATCAACATCAACCCTTTCCACCAAGCCCAGTTTGTGTGCTGCATTTCTGCTTAGCAGATTATCACATTTTTCATCAACAACATACACACGTATATACATGTTTTGACGATCTGTAAGCTTTGCCACAAACTGACCTTTTGCATGTAATTTACCACCTGGACTTGATAACATGTTTGTTACTGGACGTAGACTGGGTGGGTTTTTAAGTTGCTTATATTGGTCTACACCTATAACAGAAACATCAGCCCCAGTATCTATTTTGAAATTTACATAATTCTTTTCAAGTGGTAATAAAACTCGCCACGGAGGCTCAATGTCAACCTTATCACTCAAATCAACATTATCAATACAATAGTCCACAGGATATACAACAGTATCAGGTTCTACCACAACCTCTGTTAGTACTTTCTTGTTCTTGTTGTTTCGTGTAGGTTTTTGTTCACCACTGTTTTGTTTTGTCGTTGATCTACAGCACGTTGCGAAATGATCTCTGCCCTGGCACTTAAAACATTTGCGCCCCATAGCAGGACAAGTCATTATCCCTCCTTGATGAAAATCATTTCCACATCTGCTACATTTATCACTCTTAGCAGATTTCCCTTTGGGATGTTTAGGCTTAGGCCTATGTTTGAATTTCACTGAATCCAACTCTGATTCTAATGACATTTGGTTTTTCACCAACTCATGTTGACGTATTTTCTGAATACATTGTTCTAATGATAATGTTTTTAACTGTAACTCCATAGACAGCTTCTTGTCCAGCATACCATTCACTAATCGAATCTTTATGCGCCTATCACGATTATCGAAATCACATCTTTCACTTAAATGGTATAGATCACGAATGAAAGATTCTGCCGACTCTCCTTCATGTTGAGATCGACTATCGAATTTGATCTCTTCACTGAACAGGTTTATTTTCGGAATGAAGTAAGTATCATACGCTTCTATAACCCGCTCAAACGATCGTGGATCTGGCACAGGCTGGCCTTCCTCCTGGGGACCAACATCAGTAAATTGTAAAGTCTTGTAGATCTTTTCCGCATCTGGACCCATAGCATATATCAGTGCCGACACTTGCACGTCATTATCCTCCTTATGTAGCTTTGTCGCTATTCTAAATCTCAGGAATTGTGTTTTCCATTCAGGCCAATCGTTTGGCTTATCAAACGCAAACTTATCTGGAGGATGAAATTTAGCCATAGTCTATGTATACAATATAGTTCACACAGCAATTATCAGATAATATATATCCACACAGGATGTAATCACACAGTAATTGTCGTTTATGTACGTATAATATCCACACAGGATGAAGTCACACAGTAAATGTACATAAGATATCAATTATCAAATGTATTCAAACGGTACTCACACAGTTTGTAATGACTAAATAGCTTTATCAAAATAGTTACACAATATTTCCACGAAATTTCCACACAGGATATTTGTTCCACACAGGATATATATTCTCCACACAGGATATTTGTTCCACACAGGATATATGATCCACACAGGATATTTTAAGTTTCCGTGAAAATTTTCCTTTTTGACCGGATGTTTACAGTCACAATGTCTTGCACATGCGCAATAGAGATCTTCTGTCTTCACGTGAAAGACAAAATTCAGCAATTTTGTTCTTTCAGTCTCAACATCTGCACCCGGATTTCTCTATCAAAACAGTCATCAATCTTGTCGATTTTAGTGTCAAAATGATCTTTGGCGCTTCCAATACAACATGTTAATAACGTTTCCACTGCCACCATGTCCGTTGATCAGTAATGATAGATAAAACAGGAGCAATTGACTTAGAGAAAGTACAACTTTATTGAGAAGCTATTCGTGACGTCATCAAGTACAATACAACTAGAGACACCTATCGGTGACTTATGAAACTAAATTAAAGGCTCATGTTTGTATCACATGACAGGGGGGGAGGTACGAAAATTTCCAATGAACATGCGTGACATATACGGGATTCGCGTGACAAATCCAAACAAATTGCGTTCGGTTTTTTTCCGACGTTCGTATTTTTACCGTATCGTAAACATATTTCGAAAAAATTTCTACAGAAATATTTTTGCTTGACAATTACCAGGTAAAATGCGTATTTGCGTGACATTTTCTGTCACGCAAAAAAAACTGGCGTGACTTCAAATTCTTCAGCAAATGCGTGACAAATACGCAAATTGCGGGACAGTTGACAGGCCTGCATTAGGTACCCTGAGTCACAGGCTACCCAGTCATCTGTTTTTTAGGCAGACCCTAAATAATATACATTTCTTCATAAATAACTAATGTGACAGCCAAGGAGGATTTTCTCCCAGTGACGCCAATCGATATTCTGTTTCATATATGGGTATCACATAGCCATGTTATGAATACAAGAATGCATACAAGAATGTTCAAATATGGAGTTGTAACTGAATCTTATGTATCTGATTATATTCCAAGACATCATAGAAGTATGCTTGCCAAACTGAGAACAGGTAGTCTCCCACTTAACATTGAGACTGGTAGATGGTCAAACATAGCATTGCAAGATCGAACTTGTAAATTATGTGATAGTAACACTATTGAAGATGAATTGCACTTTGCCATTCAATGTAAACATTACTCCAGCCTCAGATCACACTTTTATGAAACTGTTACAAACATTTTGACACCACATATAAAAACAAATACTGACAATGATTTACTTCTATTTATTAGTCTCATGCATTCAAAATCAATTCAAAGGCAATGGGCTGCTCTCTTGCATAACATGTTTGTAAAGAGACAATTTGACCTTGAAAGGCTGACTGAAACATAATTATTTGTAATGTCCTAATGTATGTTTCACCATATTCATTCGATTGAGTGCCTCATTACTTTTATACTATAATTTAACTAGTCAATTTAAAGAGGCAATATGTTACATGTTAACTCTTTCTATGTATTATGTATATGAATTTATAATTATCAAACCTGTGCAATACTTGGGATAAATTGTTTTATTATACATTACTGATACGCATTGTCTACAGTCTGACAGTATATGCTTAATGTTCTTGCGATAATAATTTGGAAGTTAGTGACCAGTGTCTCATAAGCCGACATCGGCTGGTGGTATTTTAACTATGTTCTTATATATGTATTAATT
This sequence comes from Owenia fusiformis, assembly GCA_903813345.2. Classification (NCBI taxonomy): domain Eukaryota; kingdom Metazoa; phylum Annelida; class Polychaeta; order Sabellida; family Oweniidae; genus Owenia; species Owenia fusiformis. The sequence goes on along the minus strand of CAIIXF020000005.1, from coordinate 19,599,526 downwards.
GTATCATACCAGTGACACTTAAATAAAATATTTTAAACTTAATACAAAATTCAATCAAGAATATCAGCCATTCTCCTGGCAGCCATAGAAATATACAGGCAGGATCGGAAACTACCGCATCGATTGGAGATTAAAGAATATTGAGTTGGAACCCTGGCTTCCAATCCTCCTTGGGTGACAGCTTAATATGAGAATTCAAAATATTATAATGACTCTTATGGTTTTTTAATCTTGTATTAGACAAAAACGTCAAGTATGTGAGGTCAAATAATATGTTAGCACTGTTTATTTTGCAGAACCGCTAATACTAGAAAAGAGAAGGCTTTAGATGTAGATCTTATGAAGACAACACTCCTGGATGCATTTACTTGTGGTAGAAAACACAATGCAAAACTAACTTGGAAAATATGAGATGGCAACTAAGGTACCAACATTTGAAACAGGGCCGATATCATTTGAATATCGACTTGCCGATCGCTATACAAAGTGACAAAAGTCAGTGAACATAACAAAGAGAGTTTGCATATATTGGAAGGAATCTATGTTTGCACTGCAAGTATGTAACACCATCATCAAAATGTATATTTAATTTTAAAAAAATGTTTGTTTGTTATTCTACTTAATTAATTAACTTATTCTTACTTGACATTGATAGACTGATAATTAATATTTCAGAAAATCCGGTCAAACTCTCATGGCTATATGAGAAGGACATACACATCAGTCAAAAAAGAAAGTGATTAATCCTAACAGCATTATTGAATGAACAAAGTCGAGGTCTGCAGAAAAAGGTATGAGCATTACATTGAATCAAAACACAATAATGGTCAAAAAGGTATATTCCACTCAAATTATTATATTCCATTACACTCCATATGAAATTTGAAGTGTTATTTTCCCGCTTATTTTGTTATTTTTCTTTATTATTAGGAGTGTCTGTCTGCTTTTGTCTGTTCATCCGTCAAGTTGAGTCTGCATGAAAACATAGATAAACTGTTTAATCTATACTATTTCAGGTTGTAACCAGCAAATGTCCATTAAATCAGGGGGAAACCAGAGACCCCTCCAAATAAGACAGAAGTTAGAGGTGGAATACATAGTAGGATATAGAATGAGTCCTGGTGAAGCAGTGAAGATTGGTTTGGTTGTGGAAATTGGACATTAAAATTTACTTTTAACGGGATATCAATTGAACATGGCAAACTTTATATCCAATGGCATCTACTGTACCATGACTATTGACAGGGAACTTAAAATTGAAGTTAAGCATTCGCTTTAACACAGTCCAATTAATTGAATCCCACAACAAATCAGAAAAAAGATCAACTTACAACAAAATTTTAAAAAAACATTGAAACCCCCCCCCGCCACAATTCGAGACACACAGATAAATACTATTAATCCAGTATTTTGACAGCTACAAATTGTCAAAGATCTATCAAATGAAGTGAAAGTGACAAGGTTCACTTTTCCCCTTGGGTTGTACATTGTATATTATACCTTTTATATTTACTATAAAGTTACTATACTAGTATCATAATAGTTATTAACAAAAGAATTTGATTGTAAATAGTTCATCAATTTTAAATCAGCTTCAATCATGTGATGCAGAATGTACGTTAACATCTCTAAGTTAAAGGATCAAATAAATGAAAAATCAAATGAAATGGAATGGAATAACTTGACAACTTTTTCTGTATGTACTGAGTGTACTCAAAAATATGTACTGAAATATATTATTAAAGTAGTCAGACATACAATTTGATGAACTTAAGGTTGAACATATACATTTTGTAATGATGTACAGTAGATTAAACCAGAACTGTCACTGAGAACCATATATAAAAAGAAATTGTTATTTTCTAATTACTTTGATGTGAATTAGAGTATATTATGTCCATTTCTGTCAGAAAAGTATGGATAATGTGGTCATATGCAACATTGCATAACTTAATTAGGGTTCACCTCACTATGATCAGTCCATGTCTGAATTCAGACGGTTGAATCAGTTTTTTAACATGGAAAAGCCTATGTCTGAATTCAGACACAGTCTCATTATAATGAGATGAATTTGTTTATGTGTCTGAATTCAGACAAGATTTCAATCTGAGAAAATTGATACTGATTTCCACTGTCTGAATTCAGACACAACACATAAGATAAACAAATTCATCTTACTATTATCAAATTTTGTCTGAATTCAGACAGTTGAAATCAGCTTCTGCTTTCTAATATGGAAAAGCCTGTGTCTGAATTCAGACACAAGAGATAAACAAATTCATCTTACTATTATCAAGTTGTGTCTGAATTCAGACAGTGAAAATTTAGGTTTCTTATAGATTAGAAAGCCGCTGCCTGAATTCAGACACAGAATATTCAAGTATAAGATACACTATATGTTTAGCTAAGGAATGTTTCTGTCTGAATTCAGACAACTTGTTTCCCTCTGAAATACATGTGCCTGAATTAGTGTAAGAAGATGCAATGAATAAATATGTCATGAGTAAAAACACCTATAAAACAGTTTTGTTTAATACTTTTGTCAAACTGGAAAAATGTCAAACTTCACTGGAACCTGTTTATATACAAATTAAAATATGTCCAGTAAAAGAAAATATTATCTGCCCAACACAAGACCTAGAAGTCACATTTTTAAAGAAAATTATTTTTTCAAAGTAAAATGGTAAACTCTTTTTAAAACCACATTTCTTAATGTAATTTTACATGTAGATTCCAAATATGACATCAGTTTGACTGAATTGTGAGTTTTTAATGACGTAAATCAAGATTATTTCTACTCGCATTTGGGATATTGCCTAAAATACAGAAATGTTGGACTTTTGAAAAATAGCATGAAATGAAGAGAGCGAAAAATATCCTAAATATGGACAATTTTCTGTCCAACAACTTTAAACATCTATAAGTTTGTACTGATGCTGAACAAGGTCATCTTTCAGAATTAAAAATAGGTCCAAAATTTAAAAAAAGTTTGGTACCTAAATCGCCATATTTATGTGAGGAATTTTTTCAACCACTGTATATATATGCCTCATAGCCAAAGCAGAAGATAAATGGTATATAAAAAGTTGGATAAATAGTTGTAATAAAAATATACAATTGATTGTACTGCCACCTTTCAATGAGATGATTTTAAGTAGCAAAATGATGGCACATTCATTGTGGTCCAGATATCTATCAATATTGTCTTTTTACAGATAAAATGATGAATATTGAGTAGTGGATGGTAACCTTACTTCAATATTGGGAAGGGGATTTAGATGTTTTCGTTAAATTAATTTTGAAGGAACCCCTCTCCCCAAGGAGGATTGGCTCCCAGGATCAAAACTCATATTTTCCAACGATGAAAATGTCGCAATGTCTTTATTTTCTGAAATTATAACCGACTATAAATTCAAAATAAATAGTTCAACAAATTCGATTCAATCATTTCTTGTGAGTTTTGGAATTTTTTGTCAGGAAATAAGACCAAAAGTCATGATTCAAATGATGAAGTGAACAAAATGGCGGATGTTTGAATTCGAATTTTGTATCAAGACATGCCCATATATGGGACAGAATATCAATATTGCACTCTGGGAGCCAATCCTCCTTGCCCTCTACCTGAATGATTGTACAGGTATTTCCAACCAAATTTCATGAATGATTCATACAACACATAATCTTGGTGTTCAATTATTTATTTGTTTCAGATTTACACATTCCTGTGTTTTTAAAATAACTTTCAAGTGGTTTTTAATGAGGTATGCATTGCCTCACATCTACATATGTAAGTGTGTGACATGTGTGAGCATGGAATATAATACATGTAATACTACTGACATTTATTACGATTTACCGTATATTGATCATTTTGATCCAATCAACAAAAATTATGTTTTAAAATGAGTAGAACTGATCAATACTTATTACAAGCTACTTTTACAAAATTAAGCATTAAGATTAGTAAAATGCTCTTGGCACTTGTGCATCCATATTTACGACTTTTAAGGAAGCAATTCTTACCTGGTCCCCATTTTTGCCACTTAAACTGACTAAAATTACATTAACTGAAATAATTTCAGCAATCCAGACACATATCATGTACAGAGCACCAAGTGTTGACTGCTTCTTTCACAGCATATGACCTAGCTACTTGTACCATAGAGAGCCATACATGCATTGTATCATTGAAAAGACCCTTCAATTTTGGGTTAGGGTGAACACTGTATGACAACCAACTTGAACAACCTAACCAGTCACAACTTTAATACCTTACGCAAAAGAGTCACCAAGCGTGGACAGTTTTTGAAACGTCAATATAATTGGGCTCAGATTTTCAAATACTGTAAATTGATTAAGAATCACCAAATTAAAGAAGACACTGAAGTGCTGAAATGAAGTAGTACTGTCTGATTACATCATCTTAATGCCTGTCACATTCGCTCCACATTTTATCCAGAATTGAATGGTCTTTCCAATGATATGGATAATATGTTTAGGTACCTAAGCTTATTGTTGTTACTGTGGAGGGGGCAGCCATCATGTCCTAGGCCAAAAGAAACCTATTCCCTTTACATGTTGTCGTCTAGCCTCATCAAGACACTGTAGCCCCCAACTTCCTTCATAATCTCCTACTCGGGTCTGAGGAAAGAGAGATGGGGGGAATAGGGTCTTGGCCAAAGACTAAATCTTCTCTTGATTAGAGTATTATATTTGCACTGAAGTTTTAGTACTTTGACTTCATTTGAGTTTTCAAATAACTAAATTAACACATTGAATTATTGCACTACATTCAAGAAATATTCTCGCTCACAATATCAACTTTCGCATTATCAGCAGAGGTTAACATTTTTTCAGTTTCACTAGATTCATGTTGTGGAGATTGTTTAGAAATGTTTTCCATTGAGATCCGTGACTTTACAATACTCTTTTGTAAAGCTTCCTTGAGTCTCTTTCTTCTACGCATGATAGGCACCACTGCTCCTACAATGCTGGATATTACTGCTAAGGCACCTGGAAGAAGAAATTAAATGAGGGTTAGTTATTTTCTTAACATACAAAGAAGGCACCTATACACAGACATACAAGTACTCACCACAGTCTTTTATATAAGTCATGGGCCACTTAGGCAAACACCCTGTAGTACTATGTAACAAGCAGTGCCTGAACTGGGGATTGAATCCAGGACCTCATAATAATTATGTGTAATTGGTACACGCTCCACCATTGAGGTTCTATCATTGAGCTATGCAGATGGACCTATTGACCAATCAGATTTTAGCTTTTATTTTGTGTTTAATTAGTATTCAGTTTGCCAAGGGGGTTCACTTTTTGTAAAATTCCAGAGGGGTTCACTTGTGATAATTTTGGTCCAAAAATGGCCAAAATCACTTAAAAAGTGCTCGCAATGGTGAAAAACTGCATGATTTTGCTTTGTTTAGAGATGTGAAGTAATGTAGGCATTCAATGATATGACCAATCACTGTGACAGTAAGAGAAAAGCAATAGACTTACTTGAGGTGTAGAATGTCTTTGAATAGGAAAGTGTCTGATCAAAGAGCCATCCTGAAATATATAAAAAGTACAGCTAGATAATTCACTTCAGTCATGATAACTCCACTCTGCTGCAAGTTTCACCACTTGGTTTGATTAGTACATGTACTCACATTTATAAGAGCAACGTATTACATTAAAAGGACAACTGAAATAGTAATTTAAACTTAAGGAATCAATTTCATTTAATTAATATATAGAAGTTATAAATAATGTATTTGGACATGTCATCTAATCAGTAATGTGGCAAAGTTTCATTCTACTGAACGTGGTAGTGATTTAATAAGCAATATTTAAATGTTTTGTAACATATTTTGGCCACCACTTGACTTCACTGGCCCCCACTTTATGTCCACTGAATCATGATGTCATAATTCCAAGATCATGTTTTGTTATTTGTTTACACAACAATCCTGGGGTTGCTATAATGTTGCGATTACCAAGGAATCAATAAACTAGAACTATAAATAAATATGACATAACTGATTATGGGGGGGGCCAATCTGACCGATATCTTAATTTTATAATACATGTACTGTTATTAGACTTTTAACAATAATTGATCATTAATTTTTGATGGTTATTGGGAAAACTCTATCTTGGGCTAACAATGCCGAAAACTGAATTTTCATAGCTGCAAGTTAAGAAAACCTATTTCAGTTGTGATTTAATTAAGGCACTCTGAATTTATCATTCAGTTTTTAGATATGCAAAAAAACTACAACATCCTCTTGAAATAAAGATGTTCTCTCTAATCAATGAATAACTAAATACATATTATTTAAAAAAAAAGTACCTCCTATAGGTGGCCCTGTCATGCTTCCTGTCCCCAGCACAACCATCAGCACTCCAAAGCTTATAGAAAGATTCTCAATGCCCAATATGTCAACAGCTATAGGGGCCATCAAGACGAAGAAAACATTACTTATAGCACCAAACAATACTGCTTGTAATATCTGTCCCCAAAACATTTTTCCCAGGGTCGGCAATAAGGCCATTATTATGGCAGAAACTGCAAATGATCCACAATACAAAATTGATCGGTCCATATTTTTCAAATTTCCTATCACTCCAATAATAAGTCTACCAATAATACTTCCAACTGATACAAAGGATGCAATAAGTGTTGCTTGGATGGAGGACATTCCTTGGTTGATGGCAAATGCTATTAAGTGAAGAAGTGTTATCCCTCGGCTTAAGCCCCATAAAAACGTTGCAAAACCTAGTATGATATAAATAGGGTCCACTAGCACTTTTAAATTAATACTTGAGCTATTTTTCTTCTGACTAGTAGGGAGTGGTTTCATTAATGCTCCACAAAGCGTTACATTGAATACTAATGCCCCTAAGAAAAGAAAAGCTCCACGCCATCCATAGTGGTCTTTCAGGGCCGATATGATAAAGGAGAAGGCCAGGCCTCCCATGCCGCTACCAGAGGCTGCAATTCCTGTCGCAAGTGTCTGTTGCTCATCAAAGTATGCCGCAATGATTACAAATGTTGGGGTGAAACTCAGTCCCATACCAGCACCTGAAATTATTCATACAAAAAGCATTGTAAATGATTTACAGGGTGATCCAAAAAAGTGAACTGCTGCAACAGACTATATTTTCCTAATAATACATGCATGAATTGGCTGTGTTATCACATGTTGTAGAGAAAGGTCTAAAATTTTTGTTGATGCCATAATTTATTCTCAGTCTTGATTTTGAAGAAATTACAAGCGTGCCTGAAAATTTTACCAATGCGATTCAGGGAAATTGTTGAAACATATTGGACGATCTCAAAACAACTCTCAGTGAGTTATATAATTTTAAAACCCTACAATATAACAAACTGTTGCACTATCTGTAATAGTCAGAGAGCAGCTTGGCTAATAAATAGGGATTAGGGTATGAATAACCTACCAGTAATAACACCAAATGTGAGATACTGCATTGTGAGAGTTCTGGTGAATGCACTGACAGTGAGGCCAACGCACATCAATAAGCCACCCAACATGACACACACCCTGCAGCTAAACTTCTTTACAACTATTCCAGCTATTGGTGCTGAAAATATCCATACAAATACAATCAGTAATCATGGACATAAATTGTACAAAATTACATGTATGCTATGAGTTATTATCTAAGTTATTTAGATCTTAAAAAGAGAATCAAATCTAGCAAGCAGGCCAAGAAAAAAATTGTTTCAATTTTAGAATATTTGTGGCTCATATCATTCATTGTCATGTTTATTTTCTAAAAAATCCCCAAAGTGCACACTTTATTTCAGGAAAACTAAAGATTTTTACAATAATGTGTTATTTTTCTCTAAGAATGGTTACCATTCTTATTATTTGGGAGAATTTAATCATCACCCATTTTTGCACTTTGAATCCGTAATTTAACTTCACCAATTTATAACATATCATGAATCTTTTTGGAAATATTGTATTTGTGATTGTAAGGAATACATTGGTAGGTCAATTGTACATGTAGCTTGTAATTTTGTCACCCCTATATATCTTATTCTGCCTTTAAATTGAGCCATTCTAAATCTTCAATTATTACTCAATTCAGTATACACCTTGACTTGAAAAAGATAATCTTTGAGTCCAATATACAATAGATTGAGGTGTAAGGCTCTATGGAAATCCTCCTTCACATCTATTTTCTTCCCCAATAATTATTTCCCCAACCAATGCTTACAGATCAAATGTGTTCCACAATGACATAGCAACAGTATTTTTTCAAAGAGGAGGGAAAACACAAGTGTTCAAAGAAGATATATGTCTATAATGTAAATGTGTATTGAGAAGCCATTGGTCTGAAATTGCCAAAAAATGACATCATTCAATGGTGGTTTCAAAATTTTCCAAAAACGCTTTGAATAATATAATTTTAATTTCTGGTATGTTAACCAATATCATAGCCTGTTATTTCACATCAAGATAAAGAAGGGTGTAAGGAATAATAATTACTAACATCATGGGCTTTCAAGGGATTGATAAAAACATCACAACGACGTGTTGTATTCGGAATTCTGACAAATGAAGGTGGTAAGCAAAATACATAATTAAACGTAATACATTTATGTCATCTCTAAAGTAAGCTCTGGGGTTTTCCTTCCTCTTATTTTTTCACTTACAGAAAAGAGCCATTGTAAACCATAGGATTGATCCAGCCCATGCTGTATCTGCCTTGCTCTGGTAAAATGCTTCCAGAAACATTACATTAAACAGAAATACATTGTTCCCGATAGCGCTCACAAGTGCCTGGCAGAAAAATGCAGCTCCACAAATGATCCAGCGATATTTCTTTTTCTCCATGGTAATACTATAGGGGGTGATAAAGTGTCAAGTTTGGTTCCGGGTCTGAAAAACAGAAGGACATAATTATTTCTATAAGAAATTTTTTTTGGCAGCCATTCACTATGCATATGTACATTATGTATGATGTATATTACAAAAGGGCTTGCAGTTTTCAGAAAATCTCATTGATTTTTTCCTGACAAATTTTCCTGATGTATATTGAAGCTGATATAGAAACATCTCTTATTCTCTGAGTTACTAATTGCAAGCACAATACATATTGTTCTTATATGTTAAAGGTGCATGCACTGTATCAAAAAACATATGTACAACAGATAATTTGTATACCCTTAGATCCAGTGGAAAATGAGGATGATGTTCCATGGAATGGGGTGGTTCAGTTGTTTATCTATATGTACAATACAAGTACATGTATGTGTAGGTCACGGATAGTGGGAAGTTAATAAACTAATAAACTTGTATAAAAGGTTGTAAAAGTAAAATTCCCATTCCATTTCTCCATGCCTACTGTGCACATACATGCATCTCACAATCTGATTGGTCCAATCGCAAAAATAAGGTTTTGACGTACCTTTAAATTTTCATGAATTCTGCCATTACATTTGCAGTATTATCTGGCCAGAATAGCAAGATTAAGGTATGAATTATTTTTTCCTGTAAAACTATCTGACTATACCTGTAGGCTGTATACCATTTCTTATGGAAGAAGGAGACCTCCTATGTTATCCAGATAATCGCTAAACTGGGGGGGGGGTGTAAGTTGTTACTTGTTATATTTTGTGACTGAAATTCCCTACAAAATTTCCTTGCTTATCACCCTAATTTCCTGATTTTGAGAGAAATGTATTGAGAAACAATAAAAGGTCAGTGAGGCAAATTAAAAAGTGGTTACATACTACTACAGAAGTTGATTTTTAATTGTGAAGTGCATCATGACATCAAAATCAACAAAAGGTTGAGTGACATTCTGCATTGCTCCTTAAGCTTAGTGAATGCCTCGCTGAAATCTGCAATGTGGTATCTTCATGTACAGTATAGGGGTCCTGTCCCGTCATAAATATCTTATAATATAATTTGGGGTGTTATCTCGGGCTTGTGCACTGTGATTTTCAAATTTGGATCATCGTGATAAAGATGTGTGCTATTTTTTTTTGAAAAATATCAATATTTTTCTAGATCTACATATTCATGTACATGTATCTGCCCAAGTCTGTATTTTTTACTTACCTAATCTTGAATTATCACTGCCTTGTATAATCTAATGCCTCACCATTGATATTATGATTCAGCGGTTATTCAGAGGTTTCAAGATTTCCATAATTCCTACGCTGTCGCTAAGTATTGATAAGCAAGATCGCATGGACATGACGTGTGACTTCAGGCTGATTGACCAATCAAAACGTTATCAGGAGAACCCGCATAAACAAAGCAAACTACTCGTCTCTACGACTTGACATTTTCAGTGATCTGATCGAGTATTGCTTCAGAATTACAATATATTATGTAATTAAATGTACATTGGAATGCAAGCAGTCATTAATATAAACTACATGTAAATCATGGGATTCAATGTTGATTTAAAACTGTATTTGCTATGAAAATACACAAAGACCTAGTCCATGAAGTTGTCATTGATCTGAATCTCAGCCTTAAAGCTAAATCTCAGCCTTGTTCGATCATCTTAGCGATCTTTTCAACGTTTCTTGTTGAAATCTTCTCACCTCCGACCGATGCTCCAGCATCTACTATAAAACTCTGATTGATATTATCTGATAAAATATTTGTATTTTCATGATGAATTGTGCAAGATTTGTTCGTGAAAAGTGTTACTTGTTTTGACTGTGCATAATAATGAGCTAACGCTGTAGGGCGGTAATAATAGAAATCAAGTTAAGTAAAAGAGACCAACTTGGGTAAGGCTAGTCTACAACCCATTTCATTGTTTTATTGCGTCAGTAGAACCCCAAAAATAAGAAATCAAGAAACCATTGTGCAATAATACATAGAAGTATATTCATATTGTGCATGAATGAGATTTGTATATTTCAGATTCTGTTCAGATTATTTAGTTTTTGTGCAATAAGCATGTGCCCTCTTCACTGGGGGGGTATCGTGATGCAACAACACCGTGTTGTTGCATCAAGATGGCCAAACTTCCGGTGATAGATTTTCGTACAATATTTTGTTTTCCCAATTTATAACCCATTTCTAGGACGAGTTGCTCAATAATCATACACGTGCAGTTAGCTCATGATCTATATTTTAAAAAATTCTCATTCGGGATTCAATATTGGTTTTATTCCGGGAGACATTATGATATTTCATCTTTTTACTCAATCGGGGAGAACGAATCCAAAGAGAACAATACTTCTACATGTGCGCCGTGCAAGATTTCCAATAGCTCGTCGTGTTTACCGAGAACGAAATATGTTTGTCCACCATTTTGAATGATACTAACTGGTATCAGGGTCATCAAGCTATGGAACAGGGGTTTATGAAAATAGATTGGGTTACTATAGCTTGCAATGTTAAAGGCGATTGAACTATGTTAAAAAACAACTTCCAGTACATTATGATATTTAAAAGTATAAATTTTTGAAAATACATATAAAGAATCTTCGCCCACAGGACGTGTATTTTGAATGCCTGAGAAGAACGCAAATGGGTACTGGCCCGGTGTTGCAATAGCAGCATTTAAAAATATGTTCCTCCCAAGATTTATGGTCTTCTGAAATAATACTATTTATTGGTGTTGTTGCATCATTGCTCAAACCTAGAGGAGTGTTGTTGCATCTTCGGTTTGGTGTTGTTGCATCAATAGTGATGAACTAAAACCATGAACTTCTTGCTTCTTGATGATGCTACATGTTTCTTTAAATATAGACCGTGCGCTAACTTCACGTGTATGGTTATTGAGAAACTCGTCCTAAAAATGGGTTTAAATTGGGGAAACAACATATAGTGCGAAAATCTATCACCGGAAGTCTGGCCATCTTGATGCAACAACACGGCGTTGTTGCATCACGATACCCCCCAGTGCTCTTGTACTAATTTAAAGAATTTCAGCTATGTTAATCTTATTGAAAATAACATGGCAGAGAAGCATCCAAATGTAAGAGGCCATACACTTTATTAGCTCCACTAGAAGCAATCCCGGGTGCAATCACAGAAAAACAAATGTACCAATATTTGATTTTTTAATTTTAGCAAAATGTGCACACATTTTACATGATTCGTGGCCTGTTTTAGCTAGATGCTGTATCTACTCACGAGGGATGTTATGTAACTTACATGTATGAGTTGTCACAATTGACTATTCTGAGCAAGGATTCACTGGATAACACCAAATTTATACTTTATTACGAAACATTTCAAAATGTTCTTTTTTTCTTTTGGCGGCCATTGAGGGTTTTCCGATGACGTCATTAATGTTAGCGGAATTCCCTCTATTGCCTGGTTTGGAAAATGGCATATATCAGGGTTTGAAAGCTATTTTATATTTGATAAGGATAATCTTACACAAATTTCTATGTCTTAATTCAAGAAGAATCAATACACATCCATAAAGCAAGGGGGAGTTTGTCAGAAAGGTAAATAATGATTCATCCCGTGACGTCACTTCCCTTCCATAGGAATTCAAGGAATGGGCTGGATTTATGTGGGTGAAAAGTACGTCTGATATCATACTATTCAAGAGCCGAGAACAAGGAATACAAAGTCTATAGTAAAGGTAAGATATGTGTGCACACTTTGCAACAACTTTTAAGAAAATCTATGTTAATTTGACAAAGTTTATCCATGTTTAATTACCGGCATTTTGACCTCTGAATCTTAAAAAGTGCAGGATGCTTTGACTTGTTTACAATAGCTGTGTAGCTGTGCAGTAAGTCATTGCAGGTCATGCTGACAACATTAGAAGCAATGAATGATTACAATTATGAGGTCATGTAGCTGTCTCTAATACAGTGTAAATGTCAGTAAAGGATAATGTGAATGTGCTTGATAAATGACATCTAAATTACATCAATAATCTGCAAAAGGCCAACAAGCCCATTTAAAGCAGATATACAGTTTAACAGTGATAGAATTTGAATAGAATACAATATAAACCTAACATTTAAAGAAATAGATCTATGGTTTACAACTGATTTTAAAATTGAAAGGAAACTCCCTGGTTGGCCATGTACCCCCCTAGGAAGTCCTTTTTAGTTCCCTGGAACGACTGTCAGGCTACCGCGACATGCTGTTGTTTTGGATGTCTTGTTTCGCATGGGCCATAACTTTGCAATCAGTTAATGTTAGAGCATTTTGATAATGCTATACTTCTCATACTCTTTTTGTATAAGCCAGTAATAGTAGCACGCAATCATGTTAGCATAAATTTATTTCCATTTTGGTATAATAAGTCTTCATCTACCACATACTGACTGAGAAACCTAAAACTTTCAGCTTGACTTGATAATTGATATTTAAAAGTCTGGTGATTAACAGAGTCATCATAAAAGCTCAAGGGCTGTAAAAAGTAAGCTGCCAAGTAAGTTAATGCTTTATATTGCTTATTTATATTCATACAATCCGATAAGCCTGCAGATTAGCATTCTAATAATACCAATAGTAATGAAAATTGGGCACAAAATGCAGTAGATTATTTGGAGGGTCAAAGGCCTTTCGAGTAAGGCTCCCTTTGTCATCAGTCAGATCTAATATCATCAATCAGATGTCATATTATCAATCAGGCTTTTTCAAGTTTGCCATTGATTATATCCTTTGCGAACATTGATCTAACATGATTGGATTGTCTGTTAGCAATCAGTTTTGGAAGATAATTCTACAGAGCCTAATCTCATAAATGACATATTCCCATATGGAAAGAAAAATCTCATCTCTCAATGATACCGTTGTTGTGAACTCCATGTGAGAAAGTCAATGAGAAGAAACAGACAAATGAGAAGCAAATGGTTGAACTATGCTAACTGAATACTGAAGTCAGCCGGGATGGAAATGGCTACTAATAAATCGCTATGTACTATGTTAGGAAAACACTCGGCAAACCCAGTTTATTTTTAGAGATACTTATTACTAATGTCATGCGAAGAAGTGCTAAACATATAGACAGATACTCAGGTGTATATTTTACTGCATCAGGCATGATCAAGAATAATCTACTTCAACATAGATAGCAGATACTCATAAACTTTCTAGTTACCAGGAGATATCCTTGACAATACATAATGAATTAACAAATATAAAGCAGTGATATCCCCAGCATTAAAGCATTAGGGCGCAGCCACTGCACCTACCTGCGATTTTAAAAATAGGCTTGCATTGCACCCACTTGAAAATAAGAAAACCATGAAAAATAGGCATATTCTGACCAATTTTGGTTTGAATTGTGAAAATGAGAATTTTGCACCCACTTGAGAAAAAATCCTGTGGAGAAACCTGTACAGTTAGCTCTTTGAATGATTACATTTTACACATACAAGTATACAATATTGAAGTACCAAATAATGAAGAACATAAAGATGTGAAAGACATATGGAATGTTTAATTCATACTTGATAATAGCTAGCTAAGGACGCTGGCATTCTAATCTGATATCTACTGCATAGTACTATTACAGTCTAGTAGAGCAGTTTGTATTGCTGCTGTTTACCTTGTAACTTTTACTATTATCATCACTTATCAGTTGAGTTACATGATATGTAAGCATAAAATTAATTACTTACTTAATTAAAGAGAGAATCAGAGATAGTGAGCAGGCTAAACAAAAAATTGTTTCAATTTTAGAATATTTTTGGCTCATGTCATTCTTTGTCATGTCTATTTTCTAAAAATCACAAAAGTGCATACTTTATTCAAGGAAAATGAAAGATTTTTACAATAATGTATTATTTTTCTATAAGAATGGTTACCATTCTTATTCTTTGGGAGAATTTAAACATTTTTCACCCATTTTTGCACTTTGAATCATTAATAACTTCACCAATTTATAACATATTGTGAATCTTTTGGGAGATATTGTATTTGATATTGTAAGGAATAGATTGGTAGGTCAATTATGCACGTTGCTTGTAATTTTGTCACCCCCTATAGATCTGATTCTGCCTTTAATGAGGTGTATGTACTTGGATACAACTGACTTATCTGCGAATATGGGAAAATACATAGGAATAGACTAATTTAAATATAAATTTAATGATAATTTAATACTAATATCATATAAATTCTCCAGCTTTCAAAAAGTTCATTTACCAAGGCACGTCATATATTTTTCTTTCATATAAAAATAAATATGTTATAAGCACTGCCACTTATCGTGCCAAAAAAGCTTTTTGGTTAAAACTGACATGTAAAACAATACATGTATATTGGAATCCTGTAGGTTTCCCAAAGTCATCAATGTCACACAATAACCTTCCATACTTCTATTAGAAAAAGCAGTGCTTGGAGGCGTGCTCATTGTCAAAAGTTTTGTTGAGGTCATACAGACTAGTATCATGTTATTTCACCCAGTAATTAGTAACATAAGTTACTGGATACTTGCCCATATATGCCAAATAAAAATAACTAGAAAAAAGTAATTTGTCAACCTTATATTTGTGCTGCGTTATAAAAAATCACATCTTGAGCAATCTTCTAGGCTCATTTACTATTTAGCTATCAAGTTAGTTCTTAGAAATGCAAGTACATGTGCTGACTATTTTATTACATTGAAGTATGATTAGATTTCCTTTACCAGTATGATACATTGTACATGTATATCAAAATATTGATCAGAGTGAAGCTCTAGAATTTTTTGTAAATGGATATGTTAGTTTGTAGATATAACCCTACTATCACACCAAACTAGTTCTCACTACGTTCTCGAAAACGGGCTTCAACTGTGTACGAACGAACTGGACCTACTAAGAACCGTTTGGGATCTATTTACAAACTTCATCGAACGTACTCGAACGGGTAGGTCCTCAAGAACTTAGACAATGCTCAAAATGTTCTCGTGGTCGCCACGTTCTACAATTAGAACGAGTGACAACGTACTAACGACGAGCTGGACGTACTACGAACGGAACCGTCGTACTTCAATCCTACTAGGGACGTTTTAACAACGAGTTGAACTGTCTGAGGACGTGTTGAGAACGAGGTAGAACTAATTGCAAACGGGTTTAAACTGATTAAGAACGTATTTAACACTGCTTATGAACGAGTTAACAAAAATATAGCTATCACACCAAACAAGTTGCCACTGCGTTCTTCAAAACTGGTTTTAAACTGTGTGCGAACGGAATGAACGTAGCTGCAACTTTCTAAGGTCTATTTACGAACTTGATGAACGTTCTCAGACGGGAATGTGATTTTAGAATTTTGAATCGATTCAAAATTCGATGGCGACCATACCATTCTGTAATCAGGTCATGTTGACATTCTAGACTAAGGGACGCGTTCTACTACGTTGCACACCGACGTGGTGCGACCTGAACGAACTGCGAACGAGATGGACGTATTGAAGACTGTTTAAGAACGAAGAAGCTAATTATTTCAGACAAATTTCCCGACCACAGCCAGATTGAGCCCGTTTTACGACGTTTTCGTAGGACTGGCAAGAACGGGTAAGAACTAGTTTGGTGTGATAGGGGGGTAAAGTGTGAGTATGCCACAACTTGAATTATATTCTTGCTGTTAACATGTCTCATAATCTGTAACCATACAAAGTGGACTGCCAAAAGTGCAACCCTCTTTTTTTTAGATAACTTGTATTCTGATAAAACCCTCTTGGTCTTTCAATAGAGCAAACTGTGATAAACTCTTTGGGGGGCCCCTCTTTGGCATCTTAAGTTTTAAATAAAATGATGTTTGGTCTTTGAATGCTCTTATATTGAATTGATTAAATCATGGTGAGATCAATATTTGAATTGACTCAGTAACAAAGTTAGATTAGAACTGTTTAGATTTGAACCTCAGAAAGGTAGAAATTCATGTTAAATTTTGTTTCTTTCTAGTTTCTTTATTTCAAAGGTTTGTATATTATACCAAAATAGTTCTCAGGAGCATCAACTAATATTTTCAATCCTTTAACTAACTAAATTTAACGTAAATGTATTAAAATCTAGAGTATTTGTCAAGTGTCGTTATTTAGATGCAGATGGTAAACAATAAATGTTAAGTAGTATTTGTTTTAAGTATTTTTTGGAAACAAATGGGAAGTTCACTTATTTCGACCTGTAGATGTTGTGGTTTTAAACGAGTCATTTTTTTACATTTGGTGCAGACATCATAAGAAATATATGCTAAGAGTATCTTTGGAGGATGTAAAATGACTTATCATACCAAATATGGTTAAATGTTTGCCAGTATGTTGACATATCCTTATTTGACTAAAGCGATGTGAGTTAAAATGTAGTTTAGCTGATTTAAGGATATATGAGTGGAATAACTAAAACTCAAATCTACCAGATGAAAATTCATAGTGACAGTCATATAAGTATCCATATGTACCAAGTAAGTTTAGAAATTATGAAACATTAGAATATTTGGACCAGTTTCAGAGATATCTTTGACACTGTAAGACATGTTTCTTATTACTGTTTTCATACATGTGGTTTTAACATTCATAATTCCATAACATTTAATGTCAGATTCACCATTTCAAAATATTATTCATTGATATGCTTTTTTAACAGTGGCACACTGCTCTTAGGTGTGTCAGTATCAGCAGAGATTTTGATATTCAAGAATTTTGTTTAATATTAGAGGTCCTTGCATGAGTACCTGTCTAAGATCATCCATTTTTGACGAGCTTTGATTATTTATTTTCTTTAATCAAGTCAGTGTGACCTTTTTGATAAAAGATGGTTTCATCTTATGGGGTAATTAATCTGAGTTCTGATTCTGATTCTGAATTGCAAAACATTATCTTTTTATGAAGAAACTCCTCAAAATTCACTTTGGATACTCCAAATCCCCCAGTGGTTACTCAGTAGTAATTGAAGTAGAGCAGAATGTGTGTAAAGGTGAACTTGAACTGTTGAAACCAATGAACACGATTGCTAGAGATTGCCATACACAATTACATGAGGGACTCTTGACTTGCTATCTACAGTTCTATTGCCAGAACAAAGTGCTTTTTACAGATGTAAGGAATCACAGTGAGAGAAATTACAAAAGTCTAAATTGTAAATCGATAGACTAAATAAAACCACTGATTATTGTGATAGTGGTGTTTTCTATATCTGTTGAAATACAAGGTTGTAATTATAAAATAGGCTCACTGATTACTTCCCTGCTTATCTACCTCTTTATACATGTTATTTATCTGCTAAGGTGTATGATTCCTCTGTTTTGAACATCTAAGAATCAAGTTCTCTAGGCCTTCATAAGGCACCATCCTCTTCTATATCTATTACAAGATGTATTCATAAAAATGTTGAAGAGCCTGATCAATGTTTATTTGTGTACATTGATACTGCAGTTTACATGAAATGTAACCACCACCAGATGCCAGCGTTCCAGCATGACTCAGTCAACATTGATGCTCTTTTGGAAATGTTATTTGGGTGGAGGTTTGGGAACGTCCATACAAGGTTCATCACCATTTTGATACTCCTGATACTTTTGGTATACTTTTCTGTTTTCAGACTAGAGTGAAACATTTATATCAGAACACCTCTCCAATCCAAACACATCTCAATGTGAATGTTTTTTCTCTGTCCCAATTTTGTTATCTCCTATTGACTTGAAATATGAACACCTACTTATCTGAACACTCTTGGTCTGTATCAGTAGCATTTGGACATTTTTGAGACACCCTGTAACATATTAATCATGCATCAATTTTCTGGACCCCTTCCCCTATTTACTACATTGTGGAGTTTAGGGTGTGTATAGACTCATCAGTAATCAAAGTGTTCATTCTAATATTTTCATTCCCATGTTAATTGGATCCTTTGTAAAAGTTTGCCAGGGGTAACTGATGTCATCCTAATCATCAAAACTATATTTATTCGGTGTCGCTGTATATGTAAGGTGATATTCACCTTCACTAGTCTTCATTACCTAACCTCCCTTGTATCATTCACTTGTTATGGTGAGGACTGTTTCTTTAACAAAAGATATACCCTTTATTGTGATAGGTTTTCATCTTTTTTAAAAATGGCATTGGATGGAGGAAATAAAGTTTCAGACTGTCTGACTTTATACTGAAGAAGGTGCATTTGAATTTGGGGTAGGAGGGGAGCCCGGGGGTTCACTGTATATAAACCTTGACGGGGATCCTCGGCGCACATTGTGTACCTTTTTTGACATTTGGTATAATGGACCCACATTTTAGGATCAGGTATGAGAATGCCCCCAGAATTAGGACTTTTGAGAAATGGCAATTGGTCCAATTTTCAACTCTGGTATGAGCATTGTCTTGAAAAATATGTTACCTCACACTTGAGGTATGGCATTGGTCTAGTAGTTACATATACATGTATCTTTAATTTGAGATGGTTTTGAACAGTTTTTCTCAATGATCTACCCTCTTCCCGGGCCTTCTTCAGTTTGAATATTAGTTTTCTCCTGTGTGGTATTGGCATTGGTCATATATTTGGACATTTGGTATGGTATTGGTCTTATATTTAGACATTTGGGGTGGCTTTGGGTGTTATTTCTGTTGGTACTGGAACACACTGAAATTTGACAGATTGGTATGGGAACATATTGATTTCTGAGGGTTCAGCCTAGGACCCCGCCAAATTTTGAATACAGTGAACCAGTCCTGGGGAGGGGAGTTTGTTTCATGTACATCTTGAGGGTCAAACCAACAAGTAGATACACTATAATTATACAAAACATGTATGGCATGTTTGTGCTACCAACATGTTTTACATAAATCAGAACAGTAAGAGAACCAATATTAACATGCACATTGCTTTTTACTACTGTAACACAAACTGGTCTTGGCAGTCAACATTTTCTCTTAAGATATATGAGGTGAACTGATACATGTACACATATTTTTCTTTCAAGTACACACTTTTCTACTTCACTTTCATCCTACTATAACATTCAAAATGTACTTTGCCTATATCTTTGCAGGTTTCATATGATACAAAAATACAAGTATTTACCAGTGAGACTAGTGTTAACAAGACCTCCAGACTTCTATGTCTAAACAGTTGTTTACTGGTTAAAGCACTTCAGGTCAACAGTTCCTTCTCGCTATGCAAACATCAAATAATTTCTTTTTTCATTTGACAAACCTATAATGTAGGATGTTTTGTTGTTGTTTATTAAATGATAAATCAAAGTTGTTATTCACTTTTATATACTCACAGTAGGGAGTATAGGCGAGCTTTAATTTAAACTAATTCAGCATTTCAATTTAGATATCATATGATCTGATTTGATTTGATTTAGTTGATTCAATTATAAGTGATGCATAAGTGATATGTACATGTATTATTTTATGATGTCTCTATTATCAAAAATGTTGTTTCATTCAGGTGAAAATCTTTCTACCCAGTAGTTGACATACTCAAAAATTGGGTTTGGACATTTGTATTTGTGCGTGTCAAATTGGAGATGTAGCTCAAGATCTTGAATACAGGAGAGAACAGTGAATGTATTATTTTATTTCTTTGATATTGTTTTCGCTGATTATTGATCATAAAGATGGAGTGATCATATGCTTCTCTTTTCTGAGCATAATATCCAATAGAATCTTGGTTAACTGATTGCTTTAATTTTCACTGCTATCTTGGGTTCTAAGATTTTCTGGTGTTTTTAATTTTCATGGATTGGTTGTGCTTTGGTAGTAATGTTGTCTTGCAGAAATTTACCCCCCCACCCCTTCTGCCTGTCTACTTCACCTCCTTGTAGAGGTAGATCTTTGGGATATGGAGAGGGGGGGGGGTAATTGGCTTAATAAAAGATTAGTAGTAATATAAGGTTTACATGTTTTATAAAAGGTTTATAGCAGTATAAATATAACAAGTTAAATGCATATATGCTACATATAAAAAGGCAGCTGTGGTATTGGAGTATGCTTACAGATGTTGACAGATGGATTAAACGATTTTTCTTGATATATAAGCAAATAAAAAATGACAATATTATTTCATCATACATTCACTTAACATGATAGAATATAAGATTCCTGATCCACCAAGTTCTTTTATTTGACCTTAAAGGGCAAAATTTAAGAACATGATAAACACGGGATGAAACGTGCATGGGGGGGGGGTCAAAAATCTGTTAGGGATAGTCTTCACTATTTTTTCATCATTCTTTGTTTTAATGATTTTTTAACTCTTTATATAAATTTGGTTAATCAATGATCTATAACCACTTATATCTGAGACATCAGCATATGTTCGTTTTTTGGGGGGGGGTGAAACACTCTGTAATATGAACATTTGCCACACTTAACTAGTAGTTATAGTGCCATATTATGTTAAACATATGAGTCATAGAGTTATCTGCTAAGGTCCTATCATAAAAATAACCTAAAAGTCATAAATAACATACCATTACAATAGACAAAACATACACTATTGACATTTTCGTTTGGATCATTTTTTGCAAATTTTCTCATAATTAGACATTATGCAAATGATTTCTGTTAAGTTTTGTAAGTTTTTATGTGCCGACTGACTTAACTAACATCAAATGTAAGTTAAGGAGTTGAAAGTTCCAATTTATTTCATCTTTAGTGGCCCTTATATACAGGGAATAAATCAGTTTAAATAATGTAAGTTCTGTAAGAGTTCATGTGAATATTGCACATAGGAATATATAGCAGATAAGTCAGTTGACTTTTGCGAGATCATTTTACTCATAAATGTTTGCATACATCTTCAATAACAGTGTAGAGACATAAATATATGCAATAGTGATAGCGCTTTCCACATTGTCCTAACGTATTCTTATTGAGAGTTATCGGTATCTTTGAATAGGTCTGATAAAGGGGAGTATGAGGAAGGAGACAGTCAAACTCCTTCAAGAATCATTGGTTGAACTTGACTCAAAAAATATTTTCATATATCTTTAACAAAAATGATGATGAATATTTCCTTTTCCAGAATAACAAGTGAACCAAAGATATCAACATGCAGGCAGTACCCCCAGATTTCAACCCCCAGCCCCTCCCCCCACAATCCAGACCCCCATGTGAGCCTCCAAAGTTCCTAAAGAGACAAGTATATAGTGACACAGCCGTCTTCAAACATTTGGATGACCATGCTATCTTGGTAAGTCTGTTAAAACCTTATTAGAATTTATTTGTTGTCTGAAGACACCCACTTGATCGACATCAATTATGAAGTCTTCAACAGAAAACTGATGTCATTTTACATACGCCCTTTGATACGCTCAAGTGTTCTTATCTTGTAAAGAAGACTAATTGAAATGCCTCATGTTTTGACAACAATAATGTGCTAGTTTGTGTTCATTTTCTGAGATATTGATGTGAAAATATGAATTTCCTCCACTTATTACCTTTCTTACTTAGGTAGATCTGCATCTTGAGAATTATACATAATTTTCAAGCTTATAACTATCAATAATTAAAGAAATTGCTTAAAGTAAGGAACTACCTTAACAAATCTACTTAATTTATGGCATGTGCATCAACATCTTGTGACAATGACATATTATGTATTTTTCTGATTACATTTTGCAAACAATATCACATGGGACTCAATTATTCCACAAGATCATTGGTATTATTTGGTCAATCGCATATTGTTATCTATTGAATCATTCAATTTAATCTCACATGAATATTGGGAATATTGCAGAAAATCTAAAATATAAACTCGGTTCGGAGATGGACTTTTGCTGTGTAATCCTGATTTTATGATTCAGTCTGGTTATATTAACGGAATGTTTGTGAGATTTGTATGCCCAGATCCTATGATTAATATAGCAAGTATCAGATGCATTTGACCTTTGGTTGGATATATGGAATATTTCTGAATTTTATGTTTACCATGGTATTGATTGACCTCCCTTTCATGTTTTTATACCATTTGAAAATACTCCAGTAAATTGCTGTTGTACATGAAGGGATGCTAGATAGGTTATCAGTAAAGTGCATGCATTGATTGTGTAAATACATGTATCATGAATGTCTCTATCAGATTTATTTTCATAGTCAGCAATTACATTCAATCTGGAGTAACCCTGAGCGCAGAGTCTAGTTAAGAACAAAGGTCTTTTTTAAGAAATGAGGTCAAACTGAAATGGTAAGCTGAAAGGGCATGGGGACATTCCTATTTATAAAGGAGAACTCTCAGCTCATTTTTCCCATAGGAAAACCATCTTTTCAGGTGTCCGTAAATAATTTCTGCAAAATCTGTACTTTTAGATTTGTTACACAAGGTGATTTAACTAATTAGTGATTTAGCTAAAATTAGAACCATAACTAATGCAATCCAACCATCATGATAAACCATGACATCTCATTTCTTCTCATCCCTGATATGTTTCATGGTGAACAGAAAGATGCTATGAGTATCAGAATGCAATCCAACTGCAACTGAGCTATGTGGTACTGAACTAACAAGCTATGAGCAAAGAAAATCTTTTGTAATCTTAAAATTTTACATGGAGTAATTTAAGAAGAACTGTTTAGATAAAAATGTTTTAATAAGCATCAGCTAAGATGTATTTTCTCAGGTAGAAGAATTAATAATTGATGTTGGAATCTGCTCTTTTGAGGGCAAATGTCCGATGGGATTAATAGCGAAATGTATTTTTGAAGTTTGAAGAATTAATACTCATCTATATTACTTTATATATTTTTAGAAACCTTTTACCTTTATATTTACCCTTTATATACCTTATACCATAATTGACCCCTGAACCATTTAGTCCAAGAGAGTAACATGTTTATGTTTGAGCTATCAAGTAATCTTGAGCAGTGCTCATTGCAGTCGATTTAATAGTTGTGTAATCATTTCAGGTGGAAGCCTGCTGTAAATCATTCGCTTGTAAATTGCAGATTAACTTTGGCCAAAACATGGACTGCAATCATTTAAAAATATTATGACTGGAAAATCTTCCAGTTATTGCTTTAGTCTGATAAGCTGAGGTTGAAATGATGGAATGTATTGCATTTCTTTGACAGAATGTCATAAAAACTCTGGTTATTGCTAATACTGTCATAAAATGAGTCTGGAGTTATGGGGACTATTTAATGTGTTTTTTCGACAGAATGTCTTAAAATGACATAAAAGAACAGTAAGTGATTCTGTATTTCTCCCAATGTTAGTTTCTTGATATATCTTTGCAGTCTGCAAATGTATTTCAGATGGTTACTTGTATTAATTCATTTACATCAGCTGTCTGCTTGTGTTCTCCCTTCTACCCTTTGCAAGTCAGTCATCTTATATTACTCTTTATAGAACCAATGAACCTCTTTCCTTATTGAACCAATCAGAACCTATTCATTTTCAAATATGCTTCTCTATATAAGAAAACATATTAATAGGAATCAGTTTTTTTCTCCTCGTTTCTCAATGTTAGAGCGTAGAGGATTATCCATTAGCTGATAAGCTGAGGGTATTTTTACCAGACATATTTAGAGTTTTGCATTCCAAGGAAACATCATATTACTGCCTTAACTCTGCCCTCGTAGACAGACTGATATATGCCGAGTGCAAACCTTGCGATCTTTTAAGTAGGCTGTCTGTATCAGTAGTTGCAAATTTAGAAAGTGGCATAGAGAGGACATGTACTCCACTAAAATTATAGAATCTTTTGATTTACAAATACACATTCAATTTTTTGAATTAATTCAAAGTCTGATTTTTGTCCTGTGTGCTATTCTTACAGCGGCCATACCTTATTCAAAAACCGAGACCCACCCTTGATCTTAACTCTGTCTACAGTTCCATCTTAATGCATCTCTGATGAAGCTAATAATATAGATTAATTAATGTCACAACCAAATTGTTTCTTGATAAGTTTGACCTTAAATATCTCAATTAATTGATAAGACATTTATTTATAGTATTCTCACCAGAATTTTTTCTAAACCGCTGGGTTAAGATGAATCTGTAAAACAACTTATGTATTTCAAAGCATCAATTTTTTGTTAATTATAACAAAACACTAGATGCTTTTGACGATTTTTTATTAGAGTATTATGATCAGTTACACTTACTAGCCTAAAATCTATGAGAAAAATTCCTGGCAAGAATCTCCAATGAATCACATCAGCATTGGATTGATAAGATTCATCATATCCTGATTTCCAAAATGAATTCCAAATGTCCAACATTGTGCCCAAGACATAGAAGGTACTTTCTTATTGGTATCTTGATTTCATATACTTCTCCAATGTTTTGTATCTACATGTTAGTGTAGATACATGTTGATATAGAAAATACTTTCAAATGGCAATATTAAATCATAAATTGAAGAAGCATTGTGATTTATCCGTCACCTGTTTAGAATGTTTTACATAAAGGAAGATTGATAAATTCTACAAGTGACTTTCTAACTTAGAAAATATTTGGCGCCATGTCATCAGACTTGGTAGAAATATAATACTGGAAATTAAATGTAATATCACCGGAGGCTGATTCAGTTGTGAATTTTAATATAATTCAAGTCTTTTTACTTCACTTGGTATTTTACCCATAATATATTTAACAAGCTGTTGTGGTATTTCCAGGTTGCCTCAAGAACCCAGGGCAATTTCAGAGAGCTGATCTGGGAATTGGCTTATTGCAAACAATTTGCTGACCTAGAAAAAGCCAGGTGAGTAAAATGATACACTAAATATTTCAGTATTATTTTCAAAAATGTTAAAAACTTCACAAGGAAAGTACCATGAAACACCTCTAGAAGTGGAATATCTTTGTAAGTGGAAAACTTCAGAGAACTGACTTGATGTTTAAAGAACATACATGTAGAAACACCTTCCAAATGGAACATTTTTATTAGAGGTACCAAAGGTGATCCACTTACTGTAGACAGATCTATGTATTTTGGTATGCATGTACTCTTTTAGCCTTGCCCAAGTCGGTCTCTTTTACTTATCTTGATTTCTATTATGACCGCCTTGTACCAAAGAGAAAGCCATGTGCTTTACCGACAGTTTGTTGATGTCGGTAAAATTTGACCAATCTACGACGGCCCTGTAGCGTTAGCTCATTGTTATGCACGAAATACACTTTTCACGAACAAATCTTGCACGAATCTGAGCACGAATTCATCATGAAAATACAAATATTTTATCAGATAAATATCAATGAAAGTTTAGTGGATGCCGGGGCATTGATCGGATAACCAAAGGTGAGAAGATTTCAACAGTAAACGTTGAAACGATCGCTGAACATGTAGGCTGAGATTCAATCACCGATCGACGACAACATGACCTGCTACATTGGACTAGGTCTATTCATGCATTTTCATCGAGAAATCAGTTTTAAATCAAAATTGAATCGCATGATTTAATTTATATTAATGACTCTTACCTTCCAATGTACATTTAATTACTGTTATATTGTAACTCTAACAAAACACTCGAGCAGACCATTGAATTTCAAGTCGTAGATGGGAAGTTTGTTTTGTTTATGCAGCTCAACCTGATAACGTTTTGATTGGTCACTCAGCCTGAAGTCACACGTCGTGTCCACGCGATTCTGTCGATCAATAAGGTTTCGCGATACCCCTGATAGCGTAGGTATTATGGAAATCTCGAAACCGTTGAATATTTCAGCATAATAACAGCGGAGATGTATTGGATTGTACAAGGTGGTAATAATTCAAGATCAGATAAGTAAAAAAATACCGACTTGGGCAAGGCTAGTACTCTTTATGAAAAACAAAAAAAATACACATGTTTGTAAGTTGTATTAAAGACAATGCAACAAGGTTGATTGAAGTAACTCTCATTTATGTTTTATGTAGAGTGATATTCCGATGGATGACAGCCAAGAACATGTACACAGTGGCCTTCAGGGAGGAACTAGCAGGCTCTCCCGAGGAAGTATTATGTGCCTTCAAGAACAAACGTGGGACCTACGCTAGAATATTTGAAACATTATGCAGGTAAATAAGCTCTCGCAGCTTTCTATTGTTTAAACTGGTGGATCACCATCTCTTCAGTGAATGCCATGCCCCTCCCATCAAAAAATTAGAGATTTTACCTATAGGCCTAAAAATGTATGACATCATTTTTGAGAAAATGGATGTCACTTAGAAAAACAGGGCTTAAAATGGGCCACTTTTCAACTTCCAATTCGATCCCTTGTATATAAAGCATGTATTAATGCTATGTTTGGAAGCTGCAAATATCAGTTACACATCATATATATAGTGAATACCTCAAAAACATTTTAGATGTCCTATTGACTCCTTTGCCAATCAGATTCTTTCTTAAATACCCAGTCTGATCAAAATTAATTTTAGATGGCTTTAAGATCACTGAATAATAGCCATCTTTGTACTGATATTGTCTTCACATGTTACAGTTTTGCTGGACTCCCATGTGTTACATTGAGTGGGTATGCTAAAGGAGTTGACTACAAGCCAGGAATGCGGTTCTCAGGTCAACCCCATAACCACAGCTGGAATGCAGTCTTTGTAAATGGAGCTTGGCAACTTGTTGACTGCCACTGGGCCACACGATACCTGGCCTCAGAACGTAATGTACCCGAGAACCTTGTGTATGAATACGATGATTTTTACTTCATGTCAGAGCCAGAACAGCTGAAGTACAGTCATTGGCCATCTGATAACAAGTGGCAGCTCCTTCGACAGCCACTCACGCTAACACAGTTTGAAGAGCTCCCTCTTGCCAAGTCTTTCTTCTTCAAGTGCGGCATGGATTTCCTTCAATGCACTAACGGGGTGCTTACTACTGAGAATGGACATACAACATTGGTCCTTGGATTCAACAAACCTCTCAGCTTCACATTTAAGCTACTCATTGGTAGGTCAACCTGAGCCCAATATAAGTTACTTGTCCCATTAGTATATTAAAAGGGCCTAGTCTCTCATTGATCCCACAATATTCCCCATTTAAAAATTATAACAGGCTGTAATGTGCATCATCAATAGATTTTGACTTTCACACAAATCTTTTTTCACCAAAGTTTAAGCCTTTCCTTGATTTTGTTAAAAAATCATACTTTATACATAAATTTTTCTGATTTTTCATTTAGTTGAGTTATGTGAATTTAAAATTATAATGTGACCAAGACATTAACATCTACATCCTGAAACTAATACTGATACATGATTTTAGTTTTCAAATGCAATAAACTTTCTTAATTATATTTTATTTATTAGGTGAGGCAATGGAGGATGACTACAGGGGCCACAAACTGAAGGTCTATGTGCTCCAGGAGACGCTAGAGAACCAGGTGAAGTTCCACATTAGGGCCCCCAAGGAGGGACCCTACTACATGACCCTCTACGCCCAGGAAGTGTCTGAGGAGTTGAACGTTGAGAATGTTTTCCGGGCAGCCTGTGAGTATAAAATTCAGTGTGACCGTGCTGCTCCTGATGCTATCCCTCTCCCTGTGTGTTCTGATACAAACTGGGGACCCGGTGCTCCTGTACGCCAGTATGGACTCATTCCATCGCACAAGGATGGTGTTATAACTGCTGTTAATGGACGTTGTGAGCTCAGATTCGCAAAGACACGTCGTGTCCGCCTGCTATGTAAACTCCAAAAAGAGGGCGTTGGTGAGGCAGCCTTGGAGAAATGTGTAACGGAACAGGAAGTTGACAACCAATCCATCGTAACAGTGAACCTCCCCAAGGCTGGTGAATATGGTCTGGAAATCTATGCTAATGATCCCGCTAAAGATGGAGACACCTTCACCCATATGTGTCAATATCTGGTACGCTATGATGACTCGACTGGGCCAGGACCATATGGGGCTAACTACTCACAGACAATGAGCTCCACCACAACTACCACCCAATATGGAGCTCCTGGTGTACAGGGCTACAACCAGTACCAAACTGACTCCACACAAATGACACAGGTAGGTCCATCCATATAACATGTACACGTAACTATATATTTTGTTTATACACTTGATATATGAGAAAATTATTTCTGTTTTATTCTAAATAAATGTTGTCACTTATTCTATTACAATTTTCACTTTATTGGACCATGAGGAAGTTCTGCTGCTTGTTGTGTGCTCTTGCCCTTGGACCTTTGTGGCAAATTTACAACTTTTTCATGGGTCAATAACTATTGTAAGATGTTGTAAAACTGTTTGTGATGTGACATTTTTAGAAAGGACTCATGGGACCAGATCAGTCTCTGGTCTATACACCAGGGGGCTCTAACTATGCCCCACCCGGAGCTCAGCTTTCTTCCCCAGCTCCAGGTGCCCAACAATATCAATCTGGTGCCCAACAATATCAAGCAGGGGTTGCCCCAGGTCAACTTGGGGCCCAGTATGGCCCAGGTAGTACTTCAGCTGGGCCTGCTGGCAGTTTGCAGCCAAAGGCAGATGTCACCCAGCAGTACAGCCCTGGGGGTCAACAGTACCAACCTGGAGTTGCCCCTGGCCAAATTGGGGCCCAGTATGGCCCAGGTAGTACTTCAGCTGGTCCTGCTGGTAGTTTGCAACCAAAGGCAGATGTCACCCAGCAGTACAGCCCTGGGGGTCAACAGTACCAACCCGGAGTTGCCCCTGGCCAACTTGGGGCCCAATATGGCCCAGGTAGTACTTCAGCTGGTCCTCCTGGCAGTTTGCAACCAAAGGCAGATGTCACCCAGCAGTACAGTCCTGGGGGTCAACAGTACCAACCTGGAGTTGCCCCTGGTCAGATTGGGGTACAGTACAGCCAAGGCAATGCCCCAGCTGGTACTGCAGGTAGCATGCAGCCCCAGGCGTCTGTTACCCAGCAATATGGCTCTGGGGGCCAACAGTATCAACCGGGGGTTACCCCAGGTCAGCTAGGTAACTCTTACAGTCAAGGTAGTGCCCAAGCTGGCCCAGAGGGTCAACTCAAATCAGCTCCTGCTAAGTCTCCAAAGGGGGGGAAGAAATCCCTATTTGATGATGATGACGATGAAACCAATGTTGGTGTGCAAATAAGCTATGTGAGTGGGTCACCCTTTGCCAAAATAGGTGACAGTGATGCACCTGGGGGTAGTAAAGTGGCACCTGGGGGTAAGAAGAATGGACCGGGTGGGCAGATTACAGAGACGACTGAGGTAAAGTTTCTAGGAGCATAAAGCTGCATACATATATAGACGCTCCCCGCTTAATGGTATAAGGGTCAGCTTTACAAATAGCCAATCTATTGGGCTATATGGCTATCTAATGCTAGCATATTAATTACAATATCTTGATTTTGAATAATTTGAATTACAATAGGACAATCATTACAAATAACAGGAATCATTGGCTTTTTTAATTAATATATCTTTACTTTGAACTATATGTAATTACAATAAGACAATACTGTAATTACTAACACAAATCATTGACTTTCTTGAAATTCTTCTTAAGTAATCTCTGCACCTGTATATCAAGATTATTAAGATTATGATGGGTAAAGGTGATACTTAATCACAATAGGCACTTAATTAGAAGATTATATCTACTGCTGCTTGTTAAAAGAATAAGAAGGGATAGAGACTAGAGATTGTAACATGTTGAAACCAATTTTTTCAAATATTATTTTAGTTATTAAAGATTTAATATACAGAAATGTCCAAATTCATTAGAATTGAAAAAGTGGACATCTCCCTTTTCAATAGTTTTGCCATATAATCTTAAAATCAGAGGAGTATCATGAAATAAAGTCAAAATTGTTGGACTTTTTAGCCAAAAGGCATGATTATGCATCTGCTGAGAACAAAAATAACTAAATTGTGACAATTTTTAAAACTTACTCTCAATTCTTCTCAAACCCCTTTCTTCCTTTTAATTAAGATTTTCACAGAGGAACACTTAGCGTACAATAGCCCATAGTTTTCAATCCTATGTATTCAGTAACCCATGTCAATTTGGAATATGATCATTTAATTGTCTCTTTTAATTAACTCTCTCGAGAACTCCATGATCAAATATTTATTTGTGTATAATAAAAGTGACATAAGAAGTTCATTCTCTATATGTTTTTATACGCTCATAAGCATTTGTGATATTGACTCATTCGCTCTGCGCACTATGTAATACCAGAAGATCCTTAGTACTGGTTAGTATCCAAATTCCAAATTATTAAGGGGACATAGTACAAATGCAAAAATAAGATGACATAAATCTTGGATACTACAGTGACGAGGTGATTGCTTAGGTGGCAAATAATGTGTTTGTTCATGGCAGTAGGGAAAATACGATAAAAGTGACAGAGAAAATAATTGAATGAGATGACATAATTGATTAATGAGCTGGTGTGATTGCCGCTGCACAGATGTTGGGAGATGAAGCATAATGTGCTGGAAATAAAACAAGCACTCTACTGACAAATTAATTTCCCAAATAACTATACTATATGCAGTTCAGAGACTTAAACAGCATGGCTTGATCTCGCTTTATTCTTTGCTGTTCAATTTTTGATATCCCCACTGAGATCATTGATATTGATTTTCATTTTTAAAAATGGGCCTTTTGAAAAATATATGCCTCAATTTTAGAAAATGGGCTTTTCAGTTTCAAGATCTGCCTCTGAAATGTGGAACATTAGCTTGGACATGTTAGATAGAAAAACACAATTGAAAATGACCAGTACATGTTTGATTGCAATTAATCTTTCCATGCACTGCTTAAAAATTAATTGTTTGTTGATGGAATTAAAATAATGATGCATAAAGTACTGGAAGGCTTTTAACAATTAATTGTAATGTGCTTCTAACAGTATTGGGAATATAACACATGCTTGTATTTGTAAAATATTATTTGGAATAATATTCTAGTTAAATAAGAATCATTAATTATAGATTAAGTTATAATTTAACATAAACATATTTGTTAAGGTTCACTAACTTGATTTAAGTTCTTGTTTTCTAACCACACACTTATAGTTGTTTTTCTTCTTCACAGTTTATTATTAAGGCATGTATTGTGTGCATTTTCTTGTTTCATTACTACTAGTATATGAATTGTCATATCATTTTTTACTTTCAGCCATTTTGTTCCTTCCAGATTGGCTTCTGTCAGCTGTGCAGACAATATTAATTTTCAAACAGTGATATCTGTGAGGATCTTTATTACCCTTTATTGTTGGAGACTCAGTGTTTATTTGCATGCATTTTGTAGGTAACAACAAGAATGACTGATGTGACACTCTCTGGGCCAGGAAGCAAAAGTGCCCCACAGACTGCCCCTAAGCCAGGGAAGGGGAGGGGCCCCCAGGGAAGAGGATATGGTCAGGAGGAAGACCTGCCACCCCCACCCCCAGAACTTGCTGGCCAGGACATGCAATATCAATCTGCACCAGGTATGTCAGGCACAATGAAGTTTAACACAGTCCTTGTAGCATTTATATTATTGCTGTTATTCAGTCAACCTGGATAAAAGTCGATTTAATGCTGTTTGTTATATTGCATTCATCAAAGAAGGCTGTTCATCAAGTAAAACCTCAAATAGTTTTGCTAAAGTACAGTGCCTTCCCTGGAGCATGTATTAATAATCAGTACATTGATGTTACTTGTTTTCTCACAATGCCATTTTTGGACTCAATATTATATATTTTACAATATTATGTATCTACCAATGTTCACTTTTATGAACTAATTTAACAATCAATTATTTTATATTTTTGTAACCCTTCTATGAAATCCTGATTTTGATATCACATCAAAAGTCCAGACAGATGGATGTGTGTAAATACACTCTGGGTGTTCACTCTGCATTTGTTAGTTTGATTACAAGATTTCAATTTTCTCTAATGAATATTCTTCAAATCTCTGATATTCCGTTCCAAAAGAATCGATTGTGTGCTTTTGATAATATGCTAATTTAAAGCTTTATAATATTATAACAAACATAAAGAATCTAGAGAATGTTCAATGTTTGTTTCTACAGGATACAGAGGAGGACCAGCAGGTGATCTACCTCCCCCTCCCCCAGGTCAGGCTGGCCAGGGACCATACGGCACACAGCGTGCTCCTGGACAGGAGGATTTCCCACCACCCCCTCCCCCAGATGGCACAGACTCTGGAGTACAGATTCAGGTGAAAAGGGCTCATCCCAAAAGCAACCAGGCAGAGCCAGGTACTGGGGCAACATTGCTAAGAGCTAAAGGCCAACCAGCAGAGGAATCTCCCGGAGCGACACAGCACATACCAATACAGGTACTTACACTCAAAACATACCAAAATGTGTAATTTCACTCAAAACATACCTATACAAGTAATTACGCTCAAAACATACCTATACAGGCAATATATACTCAAAACATGCCTATATAGTACTAGGTACTTAACCACTCAAAACATACCAAAATGGGTAATTTCACTCAAAACATACCTATACAAGTAATAACACTCAAAACTTACCTATATAGGCAATATATACTCAAAACATGCCTATATAGGTACTTAACTGCTCAAAACATACCAAAATGGGTAATCTCACTCAAAACATACCTATACAAGTAATTACACTCAAAACATACCTATACAGGCAATAATTCAAAACATGCCTATATAGGTACTTACACTCAAAACATACCAAAATGGGTAATTTCACTCAAAGCATACATATACAAGTTATTGGTCTCAAAACATAACTAAACAGGTAATATACTGTATATAAATCAAGCCATCATTTTTTATAATACATGTATATTTTATTCACAGTATAGTGATTGTCCTAACATGAGATTCAGGATATGTCCTCTGAGGCCCTTTATATTGGCCATGGAATAATTTCAATATCATGAAACTGCTATAATTTCAATCCCATGCTCCTGTATGTTCTTTAGATTACAGAAGGCTTTTTCTGGGAATTTATGAAAAATAGTTTCCTGGCTTCTTAGGTATTGTAGTTTCTTTATAAAATACCAAATCTTCTTTTGTTCACCTTTGCATCATTCATGAACTTTTTATTATGCTGAGGCATAAAAGTGCATTCTGTCCATTGTTGAAAATGCAACATTTTGCAAACCTGCTTTATATGCAACAAACATGTCCGAGTATGAGACAAAATAAATAGCACCATGGGTACAAAAATACCACTGTTGAACCTTTGAAAGTCATTTTGGACTAAGGATTAAAAGTGTAACCTGGAACATTTACAGCCTCATAACTAGAAAGGACTAAAAACATTCAACCTATTATATACACTTACCTGCTTGTACAATTTATAACACGAAAAAGGATATTTTGACAATGAAGTGGTGGCCATTTTGAATCTTTGTTACATATTTTACGCTGCTTTTTCAGCAATACAAATGGTCACCTTTTTGAAACAAGGCAATCTTTTGAGACATCACTTCCAGGAAAATTGAAGGCTTTAAATACTCGAAATAAGCGAAATCATTAGAACTGTTGGGAAAATCCAGACCTTTTGGCAATAAAGAATCTTAGCTGCTATTTTGAAAGGAGGCAAGCTTTTGAGGCACCATTTTCGGGACAATTGAAAACTTTATATAGACAAATGTTAAAAGTGAAACCATTTCAATTGTTGTGGAGGATTTCAAATAAGCTACCAAAGTGTTGATAGATAGACAGACATTTGGACTGACAAGTGGATGATTACAATAGCTCACACCATGTGAGCTATTAAGTACAAAAACTACACAATTCAGAATTCCACATGCTACAAAGCATAGGCCTGCTTTACAATTAGGGTATTATGCATACAGGTAATGTATAAAAGAGGTAGTCCCCATCTGAAATATATGACTTTGATTGACAGGTCCAATCCCAAGTTAAGGCAGGGCAGCAGCCAGCTCCAGGTCAACCAGGCTATCAACAAGGAGCTCCAGGTCAATATGCTCCAGGCCAACAGGGAGCTCCAGGTCAGTATGCTCCTGGTCAACAAGGAGCTCCTGGGCAGTATGCTCCTGGTCAACAACAATATGCTCCAGGTCAACAAGTTGCTCCAGGCCAATATGCTCCAGGTCAACAAGTTGCTCCAGGCCAATATGCTCCAGGTCAACAAGTTGCTCCAGGTCAAAGTGCTGCAGGTGCTGCCCCTGGTGAGGAACAGCCCTATGGATCATATGGACAAGCACCTGATCAGTTCATGTCTACTCTGCCAACAAATGTAAGTTTTTATCTTGTGGCCATTTTAAAATTTAGGTGCAATACTTATCACTGTTTGTCTTGTTTATAACCCTACACATAATACAATTGATGAGCATTTGTTAATGCTTTTGAATGGATTAATTTTCAAGTGAGAATAAGGGTATTTTAGGTAAGACCAAAAATGTAATTATAAAGGACCAATGGTATAAAGTATCCGGGGCTGCATTGAGGTGTGAATTTATCAAAATAAGGAACAACTGAAATAGTTTTTCATCCTTGATTTTACAAACTGAATTTAGGTTGCATAAACTAAATTGACATAAGTCTGAAATAGAGGGTGAACTATTATTGTATTTATCAGTATAACCTGCCATCTGAGAGATTCATGTTTATCTACAATAATCTCATTGTCACTTCCACCCAGCGATTTGATTAAAACAAAGAATTAAGAGATATGCAATATAAACCCCATGACAAGCTGAACACGGCTTATCAACTCACATAAGCAACCGACCCTGAAGTCAATATAAAGATACATAGGGAAGATTAGTGCTTTTCCAGTTAAATGGCTCACGTTGATGATATGTATTTTCTGAAATGAGAAAAATTTGTGATTCCCTATATAAAAGATGAAATGATGGAGTGGGACGCTGGTAAAGAGTCAGAAAGGGAATAATTTCTGCAAATGGATTCAATTCTAGAAGGCATAGGAACATTTACTTACAAGGGCTCACAAGTATTTTCATAGAGAGTGGGGAGAATCCAACAACTGAGAAATACTAATTCATAGTCCAGGCCACAATTTGGATTTAATTAAGACAGAAAAAATGGCAAACTGTATAAGATTGTGATTTATTAGAGTTTGTGTCACTAGAATATTGATAGCCTGAAAGAATGACTCTTCATGGCATGAGTTATGAAAGGAAGTGATTTTGAAAAATCTGAATTGGAGAATGGATTAACAGATCTCAAAGTACATGCTGTGTCTTGCATCTGCAATTGGAAATCGGACAGAATAATCAATTCATAATAATTGGATGATATAAAACACAATTTATAATGTTTTGGTCAAAGTTGCGCTCTCTTGCTAAAAAAAAGAAAAGTGATAAACCCGAAGAAAATCTCGATCCACTTTGGGTAAATATTAATTTGTATTTATATCAAGTTCTATGCATTCACCCAATTAAAGGTATAATGTAAATATAAGTGATATGGATTTGCATTGTCTTTACAAATTCATAGTATACAAATATTTAATTCTATGAGTTGAATACCTGTGCATCTTTCACAAGTGATATTCCATGAAGCCCAAATGGCTAGTGAAATATCATCTTGTGAAAGTGTCACAGGTATTCATCAAAAATAGAATAACATATTTCTTTTATTATTCACTGTTATATTCCTCACTCACATTAATGGAATAACAAACTATTGATGTCTAATTAATCATCCCAGGTATATATAAGATTTAAATTACACTGGACTTAACGTGACTTCCGTTGAATATCACTTGTTTGTTTTTTTAGTCATGTGTAGGACATGGACCAATCAGAGAATGAGGAATATGACGGTGATATAATAATTCTGTTTATTTCTCTTTAAAAGGGGTGAAGAAATATTACATGTTCATCCACCTTGTTAAATATCCCACTGAATGAAGTTAGAAGGGATATAGAAAAGCCATCCACCCATGATATGGTCTGTCATGGGTGTGGGGTTTTGCCAAAAGGAGACATTGCAACTGCCTTATTATTTGTATCATGAGATATTCAATATGACAAGTGATTTGAAAAATATGATTTTTTATGATGGGATCTGCTACTTAAAGGGAAGTTGTTTTTGTAGTTGCAGTATTGTGAAATTATATGTGTTTCCTTAGTTAAAGTGTCATACAAATATTAGGACATTGTAATTCATCATTCCAGTCGTATTACTTTGCAAC
Source organism: Owenia fusiformis (assembly GCA_903813345.2). Classification (NCBI taxonomy): domain Eukaryota; kingdom Metazoa; phylum Annelida; class Polychaeta; order Sabellida; family Oweniidae; genus Owenia; species Owenia fusiformis. The sequence continues at coordinate 19,562,550 of CAIIXF020000005.1, read as the reverse complement.
AATTGCATTATTGTATTATGATTATTGCATTATTGTACTATAAATTATTGCAGTATTGCATTAATGTGTTATTATTATTGCATAATTGTGTTTAAGGTGAAGTACAATGAGCGTATCCAGGTAGCCCAGGCTCCTGCAGAGTTCAAGGCTGTTCCAATACAAAAACAGCAGAAAGGACCACCCCCAAAACCTGCACCAAAACCAAATGTCAACCGCGGCAAGAGTTTCAGAGATGTAAAAGTCTTCAAACAGGTTGATAAGCACGCTTATGAGGTAAGCAGGAATAAATTATTTGATATCATTACAAACTATCTTTCATTAGTAGATCTTCGGTAAATGTCATTAGGAATAAAAGTTAATAGTTCTCCAATTGATAGCCTATTGACAATAGTATTGAAGACAAAGTGTAAAAAAGATATCTTCTTCATAGATAAAATATCATTATGGGATCATTATTTACGACCTCATTGATGTTCAGGCTTTTCGATTTGGAAAAATCACCTTGCAAAAGTATTGATATATTGCTCATAGTTGTAGCTTGCAGTATTTCATCGAGATTCCTCAAGGAATTGAAACATTTGGTGCAAATAAGGGATTGTCTCAGTTTGATACTAAATTCTGCAAGTTATTATTTGTTTACTGCTGTATCATCTTTACAATCCCTTTTTAATACAAAATATTTTTTTGGATAAAAGGAAAATTAAAAAAGGTTTCCCTCTTTTTGGTTCAAAAGACATCATTTTACCACCCACCTATTTAACAAAATTGATGATGTTTATCGTGCAAAATATATGAGACAGCCCCTAGGTTATTTGGAATTCAATTTGCTGATATCATCATTGTGTTGTGAAGTATAACGCATATACCATGATAAATATTGATAAGTAGATGTAGCCCTTATAATCAGGCAGAAATATTGACTTTATAGCATGATCTTGACTGAAGTTTCCCCCTTTACTTATAATAATGATCAGCTACTTTACTCTGGGGACATAAGACATATTTGTATGTCTTGCTTCATTAATAGTAATCTTACCTCTCAATATTTGCACTGTCCTCATCCCATCTATCATAGTTTGGATGATCATTTGCTCTACAAATATCCCCTTACCCTGTTGGGGATGGTTTTCGAATGTGTAGATATTAATATTAGGGATTAAAAGAGATGGGAGTTTGTATGGTATAATTCAACATTTACATGGTATATGAACATACAGAGATGTTACCAATTATAGCAATTTCTTGGCAGTTTTCTTCTCAGTATAAAGGACTTTAAGGAGAGGACCATGAAGTGATAATTTTAAAGCAGTGTAGACTGGTGTGATTTATTAGCTGTCAGGTGCACGTCGTGTGTCGGCCAATGGGTTAAGCTGCTTCATCGAGCAGCCACAGAATAAATGAGCTTCACAAAATTACTCCTTGGAGAAAATAAATAGATTGTTTCTATGCAGAATGTCCCATTTACTAAACAGTTACACACATTGCGTGGAAATGAAGGATAAATCAGAGCCATAAAGACAGGAGTTATTAGATGCGATTAGGAATAAACCTATTGCCCCTCATAAAATAAATCTATTATGCAATGAAGACTATTTGGATTTGTCTCCTGAATTAATTGACCTTAAGTTTTGCACGTAGTAGTCTTAATGTTAAGAAACAAAATTGTTCATTTTTATTTCAAATCCAAATCAACATTTTTGATGAAGTATATCAAGATTATTTCAACTGGCATCTAGTACATTCTCCTATTGAATCATTTGGGTGACTACTTGAACATTTGTAATTATTATTATTTGTAATTTGACCTACTTCTGCAATATGACCAACTTCTTGGATTAATTTGTTTGAAAGATTCATATGTTCAACATGCAAAACAAAAAACCTTCTGTATTCATGACTCAATTAACCAGTTTTATGTTTTGTTTAATTCATGAAGTGTCCCGTGCTCTAATCACGATACCATAACACTAGATTATTCATGCAATAAAGTCCTGTTAGTAAGAGATTTGATTGAAAAGTTCCTAGTTTTTGGCTGAAGACTGAAGGGTAACCATACCTGACTATTTTTAGGTTACACAAAAAGAACACAACAGTTTCAAAGACCTCATCTTCCATCTTATCTATGCCAGGAAGATCACAAATGAGTTAGAGAAAGTCAGGTAACTATAAGTGTTTTTGTTTTGTTTCCTTTTGTGTTTGTGCAGTGTGTATGAAGCCAATGAAGGATGAAATTAACATGTAAAATGTACATCAACATTAACACTCTTTTTAAAGAAAGATTTCAGAACAATGCATTAACTTACTTGATATTTGCTCTCAGATGAAATTAGGAATTGCCACTTGTCACCCATTGAGAAGTTTAATTGACTCCATGAAGGGTTAAGTGTTACACCTTGAAAATGGAACATGCCTGTTGTACATTATGATATGATACAGCTTTAGCTATAGCATGAGGTACTTGTCACATATGACATACTTTGCTTCAGTGTAAATGATTTAATAAAAGAATGTCATTTCAGGGCTATATTTCTGTGGCTGTGTACAAAGGACTTGAAGAATATGGAGTTCAACAATGTGCAGCCAAACTCCCCAGAAGAGATCATGCTGGGACTGAAGGAGGGCAAAGTGACTTATGCTGTTGTCTTTGAGACCCTCTGCAGGTAAACAGATGAGACAGTTAACCATACAATGGGATGTGGTAAATGGTTTATAATGGGATTCAGAGGCCCAATGAGTCTAATGATTGAGAAGCCCAGGAACTGAGTTGTCCAGGAATAATGTTGTCCAGGGTTTGAGTTTCATTCGAGATCAACTTTTTTAGAGAATGAATTGTCCAAGGAATAAGTTGATGATGGGATTGAGTTGTCCAGGGGGTGAGTTTTCTACTAGGGATTGTGTTGTCTAAGAAATAGTTTTCTGGGCGATGAGTCCATACTGTTAAGAGAATGAATTTATCAGGGAATAACTTGTTGATGAGAAAAACACTTTGTCTAGGGATGAGTTTTATTGGGATTGAGTTGTCCAAAGGATTGATTTGTCCAGAGGATGACTTGTCATTGGTTTTAAATTATGTCACCACCAAAAGGTGGTGACATATTGGGGTGGTTGTGTTATGGTTTTTTTTACGGCGGTTGGTGGTTGGCGATCGCCGTCTGTTACAAATTCTTACAACTTCCAATAACTTAACAAATACTGTTTAGACTGACTTCTATTTTTTCAAAATCACCTACATGTTTTCAGAAGTTCAAATCTGATTTTATATTTAAGGTTTGACTTGCTTCAAATTGACAAATTTTTCTATTCAAAATCATCTACAAATTATCAGAAGTTCAAATCTGACTTTAGATGTGAGATTTGACCTTCGATGACCTTCTCAAGGTCAAATAAGGCCAAAAAGGTCTTTTTTCAACTTGCTTCAAATTGACCAATTTTTTTTTCAAAATCATCTACAAGTTCTCAACAGAATATAGATTTAACCTTCAATGACATTCCCAAGGTCAACAAAGATTTGACCTTCAATGACATTCTTAAGGTCAAAAAGGTCTTTTTCATCTTGCTTCAAATTGACCAATTTTTTTCAAAATCATTTACAAGTTCTCAGAAGTTCAAATCTGACTTTAAATTTGAGATTTCACCTTCAATGACCTTATCAGGGTCAAAAAAGGTATTTTTTCAACTTGCTTCAATTGACCAATTTATTTTTCAAAATCATCTACAAGTTCTCAGAAATTCAAATCTGACTTATGATTGAACTCATAATATTGTGAGCAACTAGGTGCTGACATTTTGTCATGTTAATGCCTTGTTTATTGATGCTTCAGATAATGTTTAGACTCTTGTAATGCTTCAGGTTAATTTATTATATTGCAGCTATGCAGGACTTCATTGTATTACACTGGCTGGTTATGCCAAGGGTGCAGACTACAAGCCAGGGATGAGATTTACTGGTGGTAGTGGCCAGCACTCATGGAACGCTGTACTGATTGATGGTCAGTGGCAGTTGGTTGATTGCCATTGGGCTGCAAGGAGACTTGTAGGAAAGCAGGTACGTCATATAGGAGACATACTACATAGTATTACCTGTCCATCAATGTTACATCTACTGACAACTGCTTGCTTCATGCACATTTCAATTGAGATTATACATTATACATTTGATTCAAAATACCAATGCTGAACCTAACCAAATTCTTGTCTGTTGACACGCTACTATGCCGCTCTGTCTTGATGTTAATATGGGAAATCTTTTCAGAAATCATTCCCAGATAGTGTTCTTTCTCAGTTAACTGGAACTGATACGGTAAATGCCAAGCATTTTTTGAAAATATCATGAATTCAGACTTTCCTTCCACAGCTGTTACTATAGCAAAATTGTGAAAGACAAATGAATTCCAAATATTTGAAATTTATGATATATTCGAAAAATTGGCCGGAGTATTGGTTAGCTGTAGGGGAATTATTCATTGGTTCAGACTCTAGTTATATTGTGCTTACTGTAGACCAACCAATGACAATAGATGACCAAAGGTTTTATTGCTTAAGAAATGATACATGTTACATTTTTGAAATTTGCTAACTTTCAATTCATATTTATCAACCACTTAAAGGAAGAGGACAAAGGGGTAAATTGATAATCTAAATTCATAATGAGAAATGCAATGCTTTAATTAATGAGAAATGCACTGCTTTAATCAGCATGCAAAATGCCAAAAACATTCAGCTACTTAGCTAGCACCATTGTAGATTCTAGATTTAAAAAAAACTGATTATGTATTAGAATTACTGAATTATAACAAATGCAAATATATTGTAGATGCTTGTATTGCTTGTTCATTTTGTTTTTATGTGTATTTGTGTATTGCATATTAGACTATGACATTGCATTTTAGACTGTAATATTGCATATTAGACTATGAACGTGTTTGTAATAACACTACTGTATGTATCATGAGCTTAAAGTATCACTGGCCATGGTAATTTTCTGTATTTCTTGATAGAAATATTTAGAATTAAAATCTATAATAGAAGTTCTGCCAGAATGACAAACTTCCCTTGACTGGAATTAAGTTTCTTATGAAATATAAATTAATTTTAAAAATACAAAAAATCAACTGCACGATAATTTTTTGTAGTTTTACAGTTAAAACATAACTATAGGCCCCTAGTGATATTTTCTCCTCATGGTTACTGCTATTTTACTTTTAGTATGTTTCTCTAGAATGTAGTTTGCAATGTATTTTCTTGTATTTGACAGCAAACTGTGAAAAAGGTAAAGAAAGGTGGTAGCCCTAGTGTGAAATCCTATACCTTTATAATTATCCTCTATAAGTCTGTCTTGAATTATGGTTCATGTAATTTAGTGTCTTTTGCTACTGAGGCAATGCTCAAAAAACGATAGAATTTAATGATGGCAATATCGTGAAAGACAATAGAATTTGATGAATCATAATTCGCAATAATTTTCTGGAAGGCTCAGACCTGACTATCTTACTATCCCAACAATTAAGAATTCTAAATAATCTATCTATAAGTTGTATATAATTCTCACAACTTCTGAAACTCTATAGTTATAAGATACACAAATTGTTAATGTTCCAATTTTACCTCACAATAAACACCTGCATTTTATTTGTAATTCTATCCTCTAAATAACAGTTTGAATTTTCACTTTTTTCTCAGTGTTGCATTAGAATAATGTTGAATTTGTCTTTTTGTAATTGATTCTGTCTCCCTACCAGCAATACTTACCCCAAAAGATCATATCCAGAAATGTCTCCCTACGGTGCATAAATGTGATCAGATCAAAAAGGTTACTGCTTTTTTTCCTCTAAGGATTTGAAGGAATCAGAATCATTTTTATCATTATGTCACCACCAAAAGTGGTGACATATTGTTATGGTCTCCGTTTTTTTGCGACGGCGGTTGGCGTCTGGCGGTTGGTGTCTGTAACAATTTCTTACAACTTCCTATAACTTAACAAATACTGTTTAGACTGACTTCAATTTTTTTCTAAATCATCTACATGTTCTCAGAAGTTCAAATCTGACTTTAGATTTGACATTTGACCTTCAATGACCTTCTCAAGGTCAAAAAGGTCTTTTTTCAACTTGCTTCACATTGACTAAATTTTTTTTCAAAATCATCTACATGTTCTCAGAAATTCAAATCTGACTAGATTTGACTTTAGATTTAACATTTGACCTTCAAATCTGACTTTAAATTTGACATTTGACCTTTAATGACCTTCTCAAGGTCAAAAAAGGTCAAAAAGGTATGTTTTCAACTTGCTTCAAATTGACTAAATTTTTTTTTCAAAATCATCTACGTGTTCTCAGAAATTCAAATCTGACTTAAGATTTGACTTAAGATTTGACATTTGACCTTCAATGACATTTTCATGGTCAAAAAGGTCTGTTTTCAACTTGCTTCAAATTGACTTAAATTTTTTTCAAAATCATCTACGTGTTCTCAGGAATTCAAATCTGACTTAAGATTTGACATTTGACCTTCAATGACCTTCTCAAAGTCAAAAAAGGTCAAAAAGGTCTTTTTTCAACTTGCTTCAAATTGACTAAATTTTCTTTTCAAAATCATCTACATGTTCTCAGAAATTCAAATCTGACTTTAGATTTGACATTTGACCTTCAATGACCTTCTCAATGTCAAAAAAGGTCAAAAAGGTCTTTTTTCAACTTGCTTCAAATTGACTAAATTTTCTTTTCAAAATCATCTACATGTTCTCAGAAATTCAAATCTGACTTTAGATTTGACATTTGACCTTCAATGACCTTCTCTATGTCAAAAAAGGTCAAAAAGGTATTTTTTCATCTTGCTTCAAATTGACTAACTTTTTTTTTCAAAATCATCTACATGTTCTCAGAAATTCAAATATGACTTTAGATTTGACATTTGACCTTCAATGACCTTCTCAAGGTCAAAAAAGGTCAAAAAGGTCTTTTTCAACTTGCTTCAAATTGACTAATTTTTTTTTTCAAAATCATCTACATGTTCTCAGAAATTCAAATCTGACTTTAGATTTGACATTTGACCTTTACTGACCTTCTCAAGGTCAAAAAAGGTCAAAAAGGTCTGTTTTCAACTTGCTTCAAATTGACCAATTTTTTTTTTCAAAATCATCTACATCTTTTCAGAAGTTCAAATTTGACTTTACAAGTTCTCAGAAATTCAAATCTGACTTTAGATTTGACCTTTGACCTTCAATGACCTTCTCAAGGTCAAAAAGGTCTTTTTTCAACTTGCTTCAAATTGACTAATTTTTTTTTCAAAATCATCTACATGTTCTCAGAAGTTCAAACCTGACTTTAGATTTGACATTTGACCTTCAATGACCTTTTCAAGGTCAAAAAGGTCTTTTTTCAACTTGCTTCAAATTGACTTAATTTTTTTTTCAAAATCATCTACATGTTCTCAGAAGTTCAAATCTGACTTTACATTTGACCTTCAATGACCTTCTCAATGTCAAAAAAAGTCAAAGAGGTATTTTTTCAACTTGCTTCAAATTGACGAATTTTTTTTTCAAAATCATCTACATGTTCTAAGAAGTTCAAATCAAACCTTCTTAAGGTCAAAAGGTATTTTCCAACTTGCTTTAAATTGACCAAATTGTTTTAGGTGGTGACATTTTGTCATGTTAATGCCTTGTTTCAATACTTTTTCATTCAACCAAATTATAAAACCAGTGCATGTATTTTATAGGTCTAATATATTAAAAGGGGTTAACATACATTTTAGTTATAATTTTATGAAGGCCTTGCTTTGTAATATTTATTTGTGAACGAAGGTTGATAAATAGAGGTTTTTCACATTATGCATGTGTGAGTTAGTAGCATGACCTACTGAGTTAGATAAGGAGTTTGGACTTCTTTTGGTTTTTTGGTACAATCTTGAAGTCTTGATATGTGTGTACTAATGTGAACTTTATTACAGGCCTAATCCAAGAAATCATACAATCTCAAGATTGTATTTTTGAAATTGAGTGATTGTAAAGCAATTGTACTGTTCCATGTGGTTAATCAAACAAATAGAGGGGAGGTCTAAGCCCTTCTTAATTAGTATTGCAAAATTGATATTTTGACCTCATACCATACACTATTGTTACAAAAAAGTAAATACTATCTTAAAATCGTAAAAATTGATATTAAGCTTATTTTAAGATATTGGAAAAATTACTTAAATCCAGTTTTAAGTGGATATAGTTTGGTAGAGGGGACTTATCGAACAAATTCTTATGGCTATTGTAAATTTGTTTCAGGTGACACAGGAAAATGTGAGGTATGAATTGGATGAGTACTACTTCTTCCCTGACCCTCATCAGTTGATCTTCACTCACTTCCCTGAGGAGAAGGACTGGCAGCTACTAGAGCGTCCTCTACTATTGGCAGAATTTGAAAACCTCGCTCCTGTGAAATCTGCCTTCTTTAAATTCGATCTACAGCTGATTAGCCACAAACAGGCTGTTATATCCAGTCCCGGAGAGGTAGAAGTAACTGTGGCCTGTCCCCCATGGAAAGGCAATGAGATTGCCTTCACGTTTACGCTGACTTTTGAGGATGGCCGAGAGGAATACCAAGGAACAAAGTTGACCCGCTATGGTATGCAAGAGATGGTTGATAACCTCAGCATCTTCAGGCTGAGAACCCCAGAGAAAGGTTCCTATAGGTTTATCATCTACGCTAAGGAAGTCACCCCTGAGACAAAGGAAGGAGTATATGGTGCTGTATGCGAGTACCAGATCTTGTGCGATCGTGATGCTAGTGGCGTACAGCCCTATCCCCCATGTGCCCACACCAGTTTCGGACCTGGCGACAAGGCCCAACAGTACAACCTTCAGTCACCATTCAAGGGGGCATATATCTCTGCACCTAATGGACATACCGAAATCAAGTTCAAAATGCCCCATGAGTTGCGTTTCATGGCTAAGTTGAAATCCAACGCCATTGATGAGAAATCTCTAGAGCCCTATGTGATGCATCGTGTTGTGAATGATTCTGCTGTCTTCAGTGTGAATCTGCCACGTCAGGGAGAATATGGCCTGGAATTATACGCCAATGACCCAGCCACGGATGGTAAATCTCTGTTCCACGTATGGCAATACCTTGTAGTGTGCAACCAGCCAATAGTACAAGCCATCCCCTTCCCACAGTTGCCACCTGGTTACCTTGGTAAACAGCCAGGTATTGAGAAGATAGGTCTGACAACATACAGCCACCACGACCCTTATATTAATGCAACCGCTGGTGAGATGAGCATTCAAATGAAGACTACCCAGCCTCTAAGAGTCACTTCGAATCTAATCTACACTGCCAATAATGAAGATTTCACGGACTATATCTTGCAACAATTTAAGGACAATATTCTCTCATTTGTTGTAAAGCTACCCAAGGCTGGAAGCTATAAGCTTCAGGTGTATGCCCTGCCATACACAGACACCAGTGAGAGCCTCCCAGGGGTGTACAACTACCTGATCAATTGTCCCCAAACACACGCTTCACTGGTCGCTTACCCCAAGCAGTACGCCCAGTGGAAGGAGGGCTGCTACCTGTCTGAACCTACAGATGGTCAACTGGATCCTAACAGGCCTACACGTGGATCTGCCACTAGCCAACAGTTTATCTACTTTAAGATCGAGGTCCCCAAGGCCAGTGCTGTTGCCGTTGTGGTCGGTGAAGACTGGACTCAACTGGACCAGAAGCAGCCCAATGTATGGGAGGGTCAGGTGACCATGGATAAGCACTGGGGCGTAGAGAACAGAGCTGCTGTTTGTGCCAACTATGGCTCATTCAAGGCCAGTTACAGCACTCTCTTGGAATACACTATGTAGACACAGGCAGGCACTAACATACATTAACGACACCCAGTCTGATTAATACCAGCGAGTACTGCCATACTATAAGCATTGAAACTTTTGACTCACATTAAAACCTATCTTTGGAAAAAGAATTTCAAGGAAACATTTTGGTATTCTACCTATGTTGGTGTATTCATTCGTTTTAGTGGTGAACTTGGGTTATTGAATGTAAATCTAGACTAAATTGTGAGGACATTATACAGAGTCTGGGATGTGGCATTGTATGCAATATAAAGTATGAGGGATAAAGGTATTGGGAAACAAGGAATATGGACAATCTAATAGGACCTCAGCACAATGTGGAATATGAAAGTGTAAAATTTAGGAAATATGAAATGCAATATGTAGTGTCGCTGCCACATCCCCAGTGCCCCTTTAACCCAATGTATGTATCATACAATTGCATATTATGGATATGTGTAGGAGATAGTAGAGAGATTGCTTGTGATATTATAGAGCATAGTTTTATAGAATTTTGAACTTTTAAAGTTCTGTGATGCAGATAGATGGAGATACTAGGACTGGTAATTGAAAGTATTAAATCATACTTATCTTTTAATAGTGAACCATATAAGTTCATCTCATACTGCATTTTTTATATAGGCTAACTTTATTTAGCACATTTTTTATATTAAATGCTTTTATATACTATGCTAATATTATGTATAACTAAAATTATAGTAAACTCTATGTATACAGCTCTATATAGTCAGGATCTTTGGAAGTTGGGAATCAAGTGGGGTCGGCGTCAGGCCAAGAAAAAATATTTTTGTTTCTTGTTACATATATTAATATGAGGAAAATCAAAAAGATACCCCGACTGGGTCAAGGCTGTATATGGATGCAAAGAACACATCATTTTGGTTGTACATGTATCAAGTTTTCCTATTTGCATCAAATAGACAAGAATAATTTTCTTGGCCTAAGGTATTGTGATTCTATATGTCATGTTGTTTAACTTGAGTTTGAACAAGTGCAATGTTTGACCATATTGGTGTTGAAATCCTTGAGATTTATATCATTTGTGATTAATATACAGGGAGTCTAATAAGAAATGAAACTAACTGAAATTGAACTAACTACTCTAGTTCTACTTTTTATGAGACATCCTGTAGATAATACTATAGACTTTGTATTTCCTGGTGTACATTGCCAAATCATTTGTTATTTTTGTATGTTTTTCATGAGGTTGGGATTACATGTGTATTGTTATGGATATGAAAATTGGAATCATGAAGTTTTATTGATTCATGAATAGTTACTCTAATAAGCTTAATAGATTCGTATAGTATCAGGATTTTTTGTATTGGGTAGGACCTTCAAACGTATAATTGTTTATTCTTGTTGAATACCGAGGCTGTTTTGTAATTTTATTTTGATCTTGTATTTAATGATATTCGGCCAGGTAGGCTTAGGCTTCCATCATGTTATATCATAACAACCATGTTTACTTTTATTCAAATAAAACGTTCAAATTGAAAATTATCTGTCCTTTCTTTCTATCAGACCTTAAATTGGTCATCTGAGCTTGGTGAGCAGGTTGTGGCTTTTCTCTCCCAGTCAAAATCAATTTAATTTGGTGGAGTATAGGTTTAAATGAAGAGCGAATTAAGTTAAACAAGTAAACCTTAAATTGTTCAGGTCATCGCAAAAACAAATACTTTTTTGACCCGGTGTAAAAGAAATTATGGTCCCCTAGGGATTATGGTCCCCTTTCCTTACAGCCCTTACTGGCCCTGACTGTGTATGAATAATAAGGAAAATAATTGTAATTAGGTCACCATATAGATCAATAGAGAGTAGGACCAAAATTGGATAGGACCACCTACCCCTTTACACCGGCCTGTACCTTATATTCGTCAAGATACATCCAAACCTAATACACCAAAATATCAACACTGCAGAGATCCCTCTAAAATGAACATCTAGGCTAACTAAAGTTCATGAAGTTGAGGTACCAATGACGTTTCACATATCTTTTATTGAATATAAAATACTAAAAATAAAACCTTGTCAAATTATTAATGCAACGACGTGGAGAAATTGCTCTGATTAAGCTAACATTCGCAAATTCGACTGCCGGTCGACGACTTGATCGCGATTTGATTGCTATTATGTTACCATCTTATTTTAACATGGATAGTACCTGCTACTTTAAATGAGTTGGTCATGGAATAGCGGCCAAGTCATCAGCCAACTCATTTGAATATGAATAGTAGCAGGTACTTATCATATTTAATGAGTCCTCCACAAAATACTAATCAAATCGCGGTCAAGTCGTCAGCTGGCAGTTGAATTCGGGAATACTAGCTTAGACTCGGGAATGGTAATTATTCCCGGATTGGTGGAGTAGTAAATCTTTGCCTTCGTATTTGTTGTCCAAGTTTCCATTTCATTCAGCTTATTATTTGCCATTCATCGTTGAGGCCAGACTCTGGTACAGTCTCAGTGGTACGGGCTGATTAAAACCTTTTAATTGTTTTTCAGTCAGGATTTCGTGTTTTTCAACAGTAGAAAGTAAAACAATACACACAAAGAGATAGAGTTACACAACCGTTGAGTTCACGTGAACTTTTAATGAAAACAATACTGAAGCTGAAACACATGTAGTAATACAACCTGCGAAATCCCTTCACTATAATGTCATCTGAATCACATTTTAAAGTTGGTATTGCCATTTGGATTCATTATAAGTATATATATTTATACTTAAATTATTTTGATTTCTAAAATTTATTTTAATCATGGAAAGGAGGTGTTTTAAACATAATTACATTTTGAATGTCCTTACGTTTGTTAAAAGGAATGGACTGGCCTTGATTATTGGACATAAATTCAATAACATTTCTATGATATTTTTCTGGGGGTTAAGCGTTACTTTGAACATAAAAGCCCATAAAACTAGATGAATGTACAGGGTGGTAAAAAAAAATGGAAACCCTAATACCATTTTCCTCATATCTTTGTTATTTTATAAAATAACTCCCTGATATTTTACACTTTTGTACACCATTCAATTTGCTACCAGCCTACTTCATGTCATGAGCATCAGATTGATAGTCACAAAGTTACAGTACTTTAAAGAACATGCCCAGTGGCCACTATTGCGTTGTGGGAAAACCTGTACTCATCGTCTAAAATGTCCCTACCTGTGGGGATATGGCAGTGAAAGAGTAAATGAGTATGACCTCAGGACAATTGCAAACCTCAAAAGTGAGATCATTTGTGTCATTCAGGCCATACCTGCTGATGAATGCATTCGGGTCATTGACAACTGTGCTGTTTTGTCTACAGCGCGATGAAATAAGTCCCTATTTTTAAGTTGCCTGTTGCAAAGAACCTCAAAGTTGTGCCCATTTTTTAGCGATGCCGGAATGAATGTTGCGTTTTCGTTTTCTTGGATTTGCGATCAGAATTTGGATTTAATTATAAAATTCGAAGGTTTTAAACACTCCTCATACCATTAACGATTCCTTTGATTTCAGCACTTTCGAAAAACATAATCTAACTTTTTATTACACAGTCGCCTTAAGAAAAGAACATACTTACGCAATCAATAAAGAAACTCCTAGATTGACACATTTAAAATAGATAACAATTGTCTTAAAGATGGGTAATATTTGCGATTGATTTGCGGCAGGGTAAGAGCTGTCGCAGCTTTTTGGTCAGTTGCGATTGAAACATCTTCCCATTTGCGATTGCGTTGCGTTGCGCCGAGCGTATGATACAAATCCTGATTGCGATTCGCCCAAACTTGCGTTGCGTTGCGGTGCACTTGCGAATCTGCGTTGCCACGAGCAGGTGATGAGGCCTATGGTATTTAAAGGCAGAATCAGATCTAAATAGAGTAAACAAAATTGTAAGCAACGTGTACAGTTGACCTACCAATGTATTTCTTACAATCTCAAATATGAATACCTCCCAAAAGACCCACAATATGTTATTAATTGGTAATGTTGTTTAAAATTCAAAGTGTAAAAAGTGGGAAATGTTCAAATTCTCCCAAATAATAATAAATAAGTTACACTAAGATATACAAATGTGAGGCACCATCTGTGGTATCTGTGTCTGGAGTTTGTGATGTTGGCACTGTTTGACAATCTTACCACCAATAATAAGCAAGTATTGGCTGCAGCTATAGTACTTCATAACTAAAATAGATGTATTACTTTGCTTGAAGCTACAAATATAAAATTGGCAAGACAAAAATTGCGTGTCTTTTTTCTGTTTATTGTATTTTTCTGAGACCAATAAGGGTATCAACCTATAATACTTTAGGATAGTACAGCATTTATATTTGTACAAGCAATGTGTGGTGAAGAACTCAGAACAATCGCTCATATATCCTTTGAGTTATGAACTAGTTTCATAGTACCATCTAGAATATTTTCCGAGGGGGGTAAAAATGCCAAAATTCAGTGTCATGGCCATTCTGTTGAGCTGTCATCTTTTAATATCTTTATCAGCATGAAAAGCTGATCTAGTAAAAATAGGGCTGTTGCTTTTTCTAAAAAATGCCTCAAAACTTGAATTATTTAAATTGGAACCTGTCTAACATGGAATATTATCCTATTGTTGTTGGCACATGTTTTAAGAATTATAAATAAGTTACATTTAGCACTGCCTTATCGCATCCTACGATCCCTTTAGATTGTGGAGAATCTAAAGGGGTCGTAGGATGCGATAAGTACTCAGGGCCGTCAGATGGGGGGGGGGGGGTGCGATGGGTGCGTCCGCACCCCCCTTTGTCACCCCCCAAAATAAATTTGAAAAATTTTTTTTTGGTAATTTTTTTTCATAGACTCATACACTTTGAAAGTACACAAGAAGCACCAAATAGCATCTTAAAATTGTAAAATTTTCTAGGGGTACTGGCCACCCCTCACACCCCCCACAAAACAATGGAAAAGTTCTAAATTTATTTTAGAGTTTTGTCTCAGACACTTTTAAAGTGCCCAGATATCATCAAATAGCTCCTTGATATAGTTAGTGTTTCTGGGGGACTTACTCCCCCTCTTGCATCTTGCACTTGCATAACACCCCCCCCCCCCTCTGGCGCCCCCCCCCCCAAAAAAAATTGTGATTTTCTCAAATTCTTTAATTGAGTCATACACTTTGAAAGTGCCCAGAAAGCACCAAATAGCGTCGTAAAATTGTAAAATTTTCTAGGAGGAGTGGGCCACCCCTCACACCCCAAACAAAACAATGGCCCTCTGGCATCCCCATTCCACCTCCCCCTCTGGCAGCCCCCCTCCCTTAACACCCCCCCCCCCAAAAAAAAAATTGAGATTTTTCAAATTGTTTCATTGACAATATATACCCTTTGAAAGTGCCCAGAAAGCACCAAAAAGCATCTTAAAATTGTAAAATTTTCTTGGGAAAAAGGCACTTTTAGGCACAGACGCTTTTAAAGTGCCCAAACTTCATCGAATAGCACCTTGATATTGTAAATTTTGATATGGGGGACAAACACTTGCTCCCCCTCTGGCACCCCAGCCCCGTCTCCCCCTCTGGCACCCCCCCCCCCCCCTTTGACACCCCCAAAATTTGAAAAAGACTGTGATTGTTTTTCAATGTTTTTATTGACTAATACATTTTAAAAGTGCCCAGAAGCACCAAATATCATCTTTAAATTGTAAAATTTTCTAGGAGAGTTAGCCACCCCTCACATCCCCCACAAAACAAAACAAAATATTCTGAATTTCATGTATTGTCTCAGACAATTTTTAAGTGCCCAGACATCATCAAATAGCACCTTGATATGGTCAATGTTTCTGGGGGACAACCCCTTGCGGCCCTACTGGCACCCCACCCCACTTCACCCTCTCATCCTCTTTGACACCCCCAAAAGAATTTGAAAAAATTCACATTTTTCTTATTGACTCACAACGCACAGGCGTACCAGATGGTTGCAAATTCGCTCCAAATACAACCAATTTTCAAAGTTTTCCTGGGGGAGAACCCCCAGACCCCCCTGATTACTCGGTTTTTTATTCACTCAACTCTTATTCCCATGGTGGTGGCGTACTACTTAGAAACTTGCACTTTGAAAGTGCCCAGAAAGCACCAAATAGCATCTCAAAACTGTAAAATTTTCTAGGGGGAGTGGACCACTCCTCACACCCCCCACAAAACAATTGGAAGTTTGGAAGTTGCATGCATTTGTTAATTCCAAACCAATATAGGGAGTAACTGACCCCCCCCCCCCCCCTCTGTCTTACGCGATTTGATTTACGCGGCAAAAAATACAATTTTATATTCTCTTTAGTAAGCTAAAAACCGCACCCCCTTGGAGAAAAGTGTCTTACGGGCCTGAGTACTGCCCCCATTAAAGTCCAAATTGAGTCACTAAAACATGTGAAAGTCCGTGATCAACTTTCATTGCAGAGGCGTAGCTAGCCCATTTTGCGAGTGTACGCCCGTATGATTTCCCGGTTTTATCAAAATTAACAAAACGATGGTTCCATAAAATAGGAAGATCCCGGGTGTTCAGAAGATAGGGGACATGTTACGTGGTATATGGCATACATTCATGGTTGCGCGGTATTTGTGATACGGGTGAATATGCCATACTCACCTGCGGTATATGGCATATTCCGCAGGCAAGTATGCGATATTCCGAAGTGAATATGCGATACATTGATTTCAGTGAATACCCGATACTCACCTGCGGAATATATCATACTCACTTGCAGAATATGCCATATACCGCAGGTGAATATGACATATACCGCAGGTGAAAACGTGATACAGAAAGCCTTGATTTGATTGGTTGAGAGAATCGACTCTCAATGTAAAACTACGCTGGATTACCAATATACTTAGTGCGTCGAGTACTAATATATGAATCCTGGTTTGATTGAGAAAGTTTATTACGCGAAATTGGTGACTGATACTTCTGCTAAGTTAATATATTCGATACACAGTACTGTTGATTCAGTAATCATTATGATAATTTATAACGTTTTACTTGTTCGTTCAATCGATGCAATTGACAATTGCGTACTGTCATACACCGCAAGTGAATATGCCATATTCGTTGCGGAATATGACATATTTTTGTATCGTGTTTACCGCGTAACAGGACACACTAAACACTCTTAATTCAATGAAGGAAATATGTATTGTTTGATCATTTTGACATAGCTTTTTAAAGTGATTGAATTAACTGTATTAACAGATAATATTCGGGAAACAAAATAGACAGATTCTATGTAATCATGCCTTCGGCGATCGAAGCCGTCTATCAAGGCGATTTTTTTGGTAAAATATTTATTTTTCAATTAATCAGGTAAATTTTATTTTTCCTTAAAATTTGAGAGTACGCCTGGGCGTACTTGGCGTACACGTAGCTACGCCACTGCATTGTATTTAGTTTTCAGGGGGAGAGGGGTGGGGGTCCAACTCAAAACTAGATTTATTTAGTTTCCTATCAGACATTGAACTTTTGATACTTCCCCTTAAATAGTCCATCGCTTTTTCTAAATGATGAACCCCATTCTCAAAATTCATTTCGTTCGTTGCGTACCTTCACTTCACAGGAGGTACGGATGGCACTGGACGAAAGGCTCGGAGACTGGATGAACCCAATGACCGGTTGTTGGCATCGGGTTCACCTTTCTCCTCCAGATGAAGGTTCCGTGTAGCATTCATATAAAAATATGAACTCTGCAAGGAGAATTAATCTCATCGTACTTCCTTGTTTTATAAGAAGTTGGACAAAAACACTAACAAATAGAGGCTCCATTTAACATTGTGACCTTCTAGTTTGTTTAAATTTGACATTAATAATAAGATATATATTCTATTTACATTTATGAATGCATAATGAATAAAAATACGGCTTTGTTTTTTCAAAAACAAAGAACATACTTAACCTTAATTTCATTTTCTCCCAACACGAAATACAGAAATCATATAATGTCAATTAAGGTGTGGCTACGCAGGCTACAATATAAATTCTCGACGCCCATTGGTTCGAGCGCTATATCACGTGGTCAAATACGTAGTTGATTGGTGTTATGACAGATTGAAAACAAAGATTCTAGAAAATAACAGAACAGGAGGAAATTTTCACCATCATAAACGGCGAAATTAGGGAATATTTCGGTACATGATCAAACAATGGATATTACCAACGTATATTTAAACTATTGAGGAAGGTAAGCGTACAAAACATATACATTTATTTCTTCGATAAGGATGTAAAATAGGTGTTCAAAGTTGGGTGTATGAGGTCAGAAAGCTGGTTCATTCTTGTTGTTGGAAGTTTCATCATGGTTTTGCAATCAACAAAAATTCCAACGTCAGCTTCTTGAAAGCATCAGAAAATGTCCAAAATTCCTGGCATTTTTTCATCAGTGTGTATTTATTTCTCAAACTTTCTATTTTTGGTGGGATAGCGAAGGGTACACGTTTTGTAAACGTGAAGAAAGGACGTGATTTACTCCCGTCGAGAGCTACTTAGATTTTGAAAGTATAGCTCTCTATCGCTAGAATCAACAGCTTAAGAATCCTGACTTCAAAGAAAATTTCAGGGAATTCAGCTGACTCATGTTGCACATTATATACCTGAAAATGTATCCTACATCGCCATTTTCATTCAGCTCAACTATAGAACGTCTCACTGCCCTATGTATCGATCAGGACTTCATTTTATTGGTCGTGTCAAAAGTTTTGGCCAGGTATATTCAATATGGCGGCTCAAGGAGGATTGGCTCCCAGAGTGCACCACCGATATTCTGTCCCATATATGGGTATGTCGTAATACAAAATTCGAATTCACACAGCCGCCATTTTGTTCACTTCAACATTTAAATCGTGAATTTTGGTCTTATTTCCAAACGAAAAATTCCAAAACTCACAAGAAATGATCGAGATATTGGTTCGAATCTTTTGAACTGTTTATTTTGAATTTATAGTCGGTTTTAATTTCAGAAAATAACGACATTTCGACGTTTTCATTGTTGGAAAATATCGAGTTTCGATCCTGGGAGCCAATCCTCCTTGATGGCGGCTTGACGTTTCCCAAGTTGCGCATGCGTCGATAGTATTTCCGTTTAACCGCCATATTGGAAATGGGTATCGAACAATAACAATTAGAACTCCTGATCGCCATAGAAGCACATCCGCGATCCTACATGCACGGGGAAAGTAGACACATATGAGCCCATAATGTAGGCTATAGTTTGAGACAAACAGCAAGCCGTTGACTGGCGCTGATCAAAATTAGATGTCACAATTCTTCAGCTGGGAGATCCTCACGATGGAGAGCTATACTTTCAAAATCTAACATGGTAGCTCTCGACGTGAGTAAGACGTGATGACCTTGTCCTGGTTTTATGTAAATATTGCAAAGGGTGAAACAGCTGATGGTTCATAGTGTTACCAAGGGTTGAGAATCTAGGGATTTACCCTGGTAAAATGTTTATAGGACATCACCTCTACATTTGCAGGTTTTGAACCAGCAAGTATATCCATTAATATTATTTTACTATCACGTCCCGATAATGGTTACACTATCCATGGTTGGTAAGTACTTTTCTAGGTCACTTCCCGGATTCTAAGGATCCACCAAGGCCTATATAATGCTTAGTCATCATGGTTGAATGCTTTATTACAGTAAGGCTGGTTTTGGTTTTGCAAATGATGTTTCCTCAATCAAATGTTCGCCATTTTTCCACATCACAATTTGAATTACGAGTTTTGGTCTTATTACTTCACCAAAAATTCCAAAACACACATGAAGTGATCAATGAATTAGTTCACATCTTCTGGATCATTAACTTAGAATTTACAGCCAGTTACTAATGTCAGACAATAACGACATTTCGTCCAGTTTTCGAATATTGTCATTTTTTGGAGCCGTTATTTTAATTTTAGATGAAATCCTGGTGAAATCATGCAATATCTCATCAAGGAGCCCAGCCAGTTTCATTTTAATTCATGATTTATTTATCTGGCGATTTTTAAAATATTTGATTTTATAACTCGACGGCCAGCTTTTTTCAAATTGTTCACGGTGTTTCAGATGAAATTACTTCTTGCCAAGAATTGGCTAGAGACTCAATGTAAGGGTAATCCGTCTCAGTCTGGACCATTTTCGCTACATCCCCAAAATATGTGTATTAGGGATCTTGAAGCTATTTGGAAGCTGAAGGGAAAGTGAAAGTCAGATTTAAGGGGTCGTGTCATAAGGGTTTAGAAAAAAAATCACTTAAATTAACTTAATTTCAAAATTTCTATGAGAACTATGTATTACTGTATTTTCCTATTATCCTCTATGTATCATATGGAATATCAATTTCGATCAAATTGGGTCGTCAATGACAACGGAATCTGAATTTTAAATAATTGTTGTCTGTAAATTATCCCAAATTCAGATTCCTTTGTCACTGACGATAACGAAGATGCTATATTGTGGCTATTCACGACCCAATTTGATCAAAATTGGGATTTCGTATGATACATTATCACAAGAGCTTAATACATGCACAGAATTAGCGATGATAATGTCCCGTGAAACGAGGACCAGGTGATTGAAGAATTGAAGCGACGGTTATGTCCGCCATTTGTGACAACGGTATCTGACTTTACCGTTGTCAGGCTATTCCGGGGTGACTATGACGGGTAAATAAAAATTTAAAGGACCAGTCCAATTTTATGTGACATTATGTAAAATATGCTGAAGCTTTAAGGCACCAATTTTTAATGTTGCTTTTCTCGAAATAGTTCACATTTGTGTTTTTAAGCTTTGAAATTATTGATTTATCAATTATACCTATAATAAAGTTTTAATACTACTGAACTTATGATATGACCCCGGAAATCTGACTTTCACTTTCCCTGTAAAGCTCACTTTCAGATTCCGAATAGCTTCAACATCCCTAATACGTTATCTATCTCATACCGAAAATGCAAAAATATGGTCTCTTGGACTAGGATTCACTAGAATTAATTATCCCATTGAATAAAGTATAGAGGGATAGAGAGGTATAGAGAATATTATCTCGTACCAAGACCAGAAGAAATGGTCATGGTACGAGATAATAGAGAATGTATATAGGGAATTCACTGCATCTATCAGAATCAGTGTAGAAATGCATACAGGGATTTCCCAAAACCATGAATCGTCTGTATTAGACTCTTAGCAGAAACAGGTTAATTTATGCTTTTGTCCTGATTTATGTTAGTTTTATCCTGAAGTACATCCTGGTAAACTGTTAAAACTACATTGGAATTATCTCAAGCAAGCCCATGCCTGGTTTTTGGTTATTGTCTGAATGGATGCCATAGTTACATCAACTTTGCCCCTTTGTCTCCCAAAGAAAAAAATTAAGCCACTCAGCCAGGTCTATCTACTCTTAAACCATATTTCTATCAAGCGCACCTGGCTGTTTTATAATTTATTCATTCTCATTGCATGTTTGAAACGCATTGCACATATTTCAATTATATTCATTACTCTTTGCATGCATTTGCCATGCATTTATCACTATTTCAAATTCAATGTTATCTAAAGTAGGCTAACTAATGTTGTTCTCCTAGTTATTGGACATAAAAATCATAGTGTACAGCCACCTGAAATGCTTCAACTTAACTGACCTGTGATTCATTTACACGCAAAATGCTTTTTTGGGAGACTGTAAAGTTAAAGTACATGTATATAATGAAATCCAGCTGATCTCAGCTGGGAGACTTCAAGTGGCTCAATTTGTATTCTATACCTAAAACATATATTGTTGTAGAGATATATTAAAGGTTACTACAACCTACTGCCTGTTCCATGTCATGAGCTTGTAATATTTATTATTGTCCAAATACTGGTAAAAGTCAAAAGTTCCATTCAAAGCAGGTTTTATGGGGTCACATGGTAATGAAAATTTAATCCAGGATGGGAAGAAAACTAAACTTACCTCATAAAAAGGTTACTTTGACCAAATGATAATGCTTTTATTGACTTTGTGGTGCGAATAAATCATGCACAGGTAGAAAGCAACTTACTTTTACACCCATTGGAATACATGTAAAATTGGCAAAGTTCAAATCATAATTTCTCAAATCCCAGCCCATCGAATCCTCACATCCATTCAGATCATGTAGTCCTATTCAAAAACTTCCCGTTCGGTTATATGGTGAAATAAATATCCCACGAACGAAAAAAGATTTTGCTACATTTATAAGCGAGCATTGATTTCTGGGCCTGTAAAAAGCACGTAGGACCTGATTACCCCATTGATTTACTGAGACCGCCAAAAATTTAATTCAATTTTTTGGTTCAAAATAATAATCTGTCAGCGGTCCCTGACACTCCTACTAGCTATCACCAAACATTAATTGCCAATACATGTACACATATACGTGCCATACATCTACAAAGTAGCGAACTAGTGTATTAAGTACTACTTTTCCTATACGATGAGCAAAACAAATCTCAAGTAGGTTATATTGACCCTATTAGTGTCATGGTTGACTGAATATGCATTTTATTCAATATGAATTTTAAAGTTCGGGGTTTTATGAAGTGATATGTACATTTTTGCTCAAATCCCCTCAGCACTTTTGATTCTATAGGGTTCTCTTGACCCCTGGGGTCATTATATTTTGTGACAATTTATTCCAGACTAAATGTAGTTATTTTGTCATTAAAATATCTTATTAGAGATAACGTTCAGGAAAAGTTGCGCTATCCACAAGACTTCTTGTCACTGCACTGATAAATGTAGCAAAATAGTCAAAATAATTCAGCCTTGAGCATGAAATTTTTGAATTTTTGGACAAATTTTGGGCTATTTTGGGGGATTTTTGCCCATAACGATACTAATCTACTTAAAACAGCTGTTTAAAGTTGTACAAATTGCTTAAGTGATTTATATTCTCTCATAAGTAGGACTATTTGCTACTTTACTAAACTGAACATCATTGATTTTTCGTTTTTCATGAACTTCTGATGGCTAGTTCAAGTAGCATTGTCTTTTGTGCAGGTTTACTGAATACGTCCCTTTAAAATTGGGTCTTTCGTGGGTTTAAAGGGTCAAAATGTTGGAACTTTGCACACTGTGGAACGTTTGGGGTGTGTTTCCTTTAATTTGGCAAGAACTGCATCAAATTACTTGATAAGAGAGCAGAAATGTAGCAATTTAGGCTGAAAAGTACTGTTTTCAATGAAAAAACGAAGATTGCTGAATCAGCAAAATTTAGATCGTCGTCTCCAGAATTGTAGGGGTTAATTTGCAAAACTTTAAATGGTTCCATAGAAACATATGCGAAATATGGCTAAATTCGACATATTTCTCGAAATTCACTAATAAATGTGGTTGATATTAGGTAGAAAGCAACTTACTTTTACACCCATTGGAATACATGTAAAATTGGCAAAGTTCAAATCATAATTTCTCAAATCCCAGCCCATCGAATCCTCACATCCATTCAGATCATGTAGTCCTATTCAAAAACTTCCCGTTCGGTTATATGGTGAAATAAATATCCCACGAACGAAAAAAGATTTTGCTACATTTATAAGCGAGCATTGATTTCTGGGCCTGTAAAAAGCACGTAGGACCTGATTACCCCATTGATTTACTGAGACCGCCAAAAATTTAATTCAATTTTTTGGTTCAAAATAATAATCTGTCAGCGGTCCCTGACACTCCTACTAGCTATCACCAAACATTAATTGCCAATACATGTACACATATACGTGCCATACATCTACAAAGTAGCGAACTAGTGTATTAAGTACTACTTTTCCTATACGATGAGCAAAACAAATCTCAAGTAGGTTATATTGACCCACAGTAGGAGCTGGGAGAAAAAACATTATTGTTTTAAAAAGAGTAATGAAGAGGTCACTATGACCTAATTGCAGTGAGAATAGCATTATTGACATTTTATTATTTATCTTATTGTTCATCACTCAGTAATGCCTTGGTCACATATGCTCCGATCCATCGGCCGGCGCCCGGCCGATTGAGTGTTTTGTTCAATATTGTATTCAATCAGCTGGGAGCCGTTATAGAGAAATTCTGAGCAAATGTGACCAAGGCATGACTTGCTAAATTTACAAATCGCTTTACAATTACAGTAAAACTTCAACTTGAACACCCTTCTATATTGAGAAAAAGCCAACATGCATTCATGGTGCATTGCGCCTTTAACCTGGATGTTATTCATGCTGGATCCCATTGTTAATCCTCCCATTGATTCCCATTTGAATTTACCTTAAATAATATGAACATGTACAGGTTCTACTGGGTCCAAAAAGTGTTCACCTTATACAGATGTTCTTGTATTCTAAAAATATTCCAGTTTCAAGGTGAAGTAACAGTACTATACAACAGTAATAAATATATTTTTTTAATTGCAGATGGAGTTTGATGCGTGCAAAGTTCATGGAAAACCTCCAAAGAAAAGAAGAGTCCGATAAATCATTCCCTGATTTCAGGAAGCAAGCTCTCATCAATTCACTTATACTTAAGATGGGTACAAACTTTGATCAGTGCCTCATGGCAGAACTTCAGGCTAACCCAGCAAGTCCCAATACGATGCATTTATATGAACAAGAGAAACGAGACATGAGCTCCTGCTACCCCTCTGTCTCACAAATCAGTCCTACAGTCCATATGGATAGTCCTTGTGACTTTGACCTAAAGCCCAAGTTTGAATATGACAGTTTAACAGATGAGCTTTTTAACGATAGTCTTTCCCAGTATTTGTTCTGTGAAAACAGCAGAGATAATTTTGAAATTGATGCAACATCAGATCTGTTAAGAATGGAAGATATTTTCCAAGTTGATTCCCAAGATGCCAATCAAGGACCAACACTTGCCGAGTTGAATTCCCCACATCAAATCACAGATATCACATCAATGATCAAACGCGAGAAAAGCAAGGAGTTACCAGTTCAGTCAATAAGCCAAAGCATCCCAATGTGCAGTCTTACCCCCTGTAGTGTTATATCTGGCAGTATTATCCCTAGTACTGTCAACTCAATGAGTTGTGGTGGGAAGGAACCCTCTTCCACCATCACAAGCATGGAGAGCATGGACATATCAATGCTTAAGGTATCAGATGCCACAGACAGTTCAGTTACCAGTAAACAGAAATGGGAGCAGTCTATCAAATCATGGGCAGAAAATAAAGATGCTGAAAGAACAACCCAAGATACATCAATTCTGAGACGTAGTCTTAAACGTCCTCTAAATGACGATCAGTACCAATTTAAAGGTGTTAAAGTCGCCAAGAAGGACTCTCCCAAAGGCGTGACAATTCTCAAACAATCAGGTAATGACTTGAATTAGAATTGACTCTCATTTTTTATGAACTTAGTATCTATATACCCTGACATTGTATTACGTCAACAGGTATTGTTTATACCAAAGAGGATTTGTATTCATACGTATGGATGAACCACTACCACATATGGCAGACATCATTGATCATGCAACGAAAATTATTTTGAAAAAGTCATTCATCATGTAATTGATCCATCCAAATTCTGTAAATATAAAAATAATGTAGTTTATTCAATGTTAATAAGGTTTCTGAATGATGTTTCATTTGATAAATATGTTTACAGGTAAAGGTTCACTGCCTATAGGAATGTCTTTAATAGTCATCTATCACATTTTCTTTTAATACCAATTAACATCACAATCAATCAACATCACACTATAAGGGACTATGCCAACGAATGTTTTGATATTCTCGGAACCTACATATCATATTCTTCTCTAAGAAATGGAGCTGAACATACTTTTCTCAGATTAAAATTTGATTCCAGTTTTGAAATAATGGACTTTAAAAGTTTATCCCCTCCCATTAAAGATAATTTCATTTGTGGACACAATGGTATAGTGACTGGCATTCCTCAAAAGTTGCTATTATGTATTCATCCATTTCAACAAGTATACATATCATTGTAATGAAATCATGTATGCAATCATCATGTTTCAGATTCAATTGAGAGGAGTGACGAGGAAGATGAAGAAGTTGATGAAGGATTTGACAGTGACCTGAATGAAGATGAGGCTATCAATGTTGCTGATGATACTTCAGATGATGAAGGTACAGACAGAAGTATGACATGTATGATAATATTGATTCAATAAATAAATTGTTTTATATAGGTTGAGGTTTTAAGGGCAATTATCATTGACTGTTATCAATACTATATAAACAAAAACATGTATAAAAGTTATTTATGATTCAACTGAAATGAACGTTAATGTCGTTAAGTACAGTGATAATTGTGATTCGTGGCACTTTGGGATTCTGAGAAATCTCTGACAATACAGTGCATAGAAATATGATGAGTGGCAGGGCGAGGACATAGCTGGGAAAGAAAATTAGATGAGGCAAAATAAACAAATCCAAAATCCAAAAATAGACGAGGCAAATTTGAAAAAGAATTGTAATTACTCACAAATATAGGTAGTTTTAATATGGAAATATATTTTGAAACAATGTTAAAGTAACATATACATCTAAATTACATGTACAATAAAAGGGTGGTTATACCACAAACTCTCAAAGCGGTTAGTAATGAAACCAAATAAAGACCAGTAATGGTTACTCGCTACTTTTACTAGTCTGTGACACTGGTTACCCAAATTATCTGAGATCCTAACTTAACCTTGTGGTACCAGCAAATCAACTGAGTAATCCTAATCGCTCACAACGAATACCCTATACTACCTACTGTATGTGGGAACACTGTATTTCCATCTAAATTAACTAACTCACTAACTCTTCGTTCTGCAAGTCCTAACACTTAACTATATTCTAATAACTCATGAACTAAAGTTAACCTATAATGGTTGCATACTTAAAATGCTATGAATACACATGAATGCATAAATACTATTAAGAGTTAAGTTTCCAGCTATAATATCTTATTAAGACATAATGACCCATAAAATGTGCATATATCAGTCAGAATGTTGCTGAATCAATGTTAATAATCAGACAATGTATATTGGGACACCCTGTAATGATATAAGCGATATTCTAATGTTTGCTGGTAACAGTTACTCTAATCGTCGCTCCGGTACAATGAAGGCTTTGATTTGTTCAACTACTTAACTCAGCACAATCCTACTCTATAGCAACTAATTGACTGCTCAATCTGGCCTTCTGTACAAATGGTCAAAGTTTATTGTACCACTCTATAATAACTCAAATATGTCGATCATTGAATCATATGCCATCATAATGCTCAATGTATCATGTTACACTCTATAATGATATTGTGCTGGTATGCTAGTATCTTAGGCTCCTATATGGTCGCTCTGGTACATATTCTGTCTGGTTCATACTGTAATTGATGATCACGGCAAATTGTGACATCCAATAACTACTAGTGCCAATCAATTAATGCTATAACACCATAATAGTCAATGTATATGAGAATACTCTGTATCGATAATCACTGATACTCATTCTGGTCTCCAGTTCACGCATGAATAGTGAACACTGTTAATATACACTATGAATGCTACTGAAGCACTATAATTACTAGTGCCAATCAATTTAATCGTATACCATAATAGTCAATGTATATGGGGATACTCTGTAACAATATCTTTCTATAAATCACCAATACTCATGCGGGTCTCGTGTTCACGTGTGAATACTGGACACTGTTAATTGTTACACTAGGCAAATCAGTTAATGTTACAAAACTACATCTATGAGCACCCTGATCACATGCTATGAATCGTGACGATATCTTTCTATAAATTGCCAATACTCATTCGGGTCTTGTGTTCACTTGTGAATACACACTTTGATTGTTACGCTAGGCAAATCAGTTAATGTTACAAAACTACATCTACAAGCAACACTGATCACATGCTATGAATCGTGCAATTTGTCGTGTATCTCAAGGTATTGTTGCTATATTCTGTAAAGCAAACCACCACCACAAGCGTTAGTATAAGGCCACTGGGAAGAATAATCTACTATACTCTATACCTGAAAACACATAAAAATATACCATATTACATTCCTCCCTTCCTTGACCTACACTAACCCATGAATTTATTTGTGCTTAGTACAGCTGCGCTCACTACCTGCTGGCAAAATGTTTTTATTGCTGACCTCACAATGGTGTTTGGGAAAATTCACAGTATATTGGGATTTACCATATGGCAGTTCCTGTTCTTCATCCCAAAACTGTTCCTCATCATCTTGCGACAACTCATGAAAGTTAGCTTCTGAAGAAGTATCATCTTCCTCCCCAGACAGATCATCTTCCTCACTAGAGAGATGATTGGTAACTCGGACAGTCTCTTGTTCTCCACCTTCATGGTTATTTCTGTTATTGATAATCACATCATCTTCCCATTCCTCATCTGAACTGGAAATGTCAATTTCACTATCTGACCCATGCAAATGAATGGACAACCCCTTGGCTTTCCCATCTTGTGTGGGTTTTTCAATATCAGCTTGATTGGTGTTGAAGTTTCTTCTACTGATAAACTTCTTGAGCCTATCATAATTCACATGGATAACTTTGTTGCCTAAGTCCACCTTATATGTGACATCAGATGTGCGCTTTAAGATTTTAAATGGCCCTTTCCATGGATTATGAAGCTTCCCATCTTTTCCACGTGCAGTTGGGTCAAACAGCATGACTTTGTCACCATGTTCATATTTCTGGAACGTTCCTTTGAGATCCTTATCATATTGAGCCTTTTGTCGCTTCTGAGATTTACTGATGTTGTCTTGAGCCAAGTTAAATACCTTCCTCATATCCCTCTGAAGAGTAGCCACCCAAGATTGTGCAGAGACCCTTTCAATTGGGTAAGCTTCACCAACCATCCAGTCTATGGGTAAATGAGCTTCTCTGCCAAAGGCCAGCATGAATGGCGAAAACCCTGTAGAACTATGAACACTTGTTCTATATGCAAAGAGGACTAGAGGTAGCTTTAGATCCCAGTCACGGTTTTCTTTTGCAAATATGGAGAGAGAGTTGATCAACATTTTATTATTCCTCTCTATCATGCCATCTGTCTTTGGATGATATGAAGTGGTCCTTCTTTTCTTGGTTTCAAGTACCCTGCATAGCTCTTTAAACAGTCTACTTTCGAATTGAGACCCCTGGTCTGAATTTATACTGACTGGACAACCAAACCTTGATATCCATTCCCGGACCAGTAGTGACGCTGTTCTCTCAGTTTTAATGTCTTTCATGGGATAGGCCTCAACCCATTTAGTCAGGTAATCACCCACTACCATGGCATATTTATTACCCCGTGACGTGGGTGGTAATTCGACAAAGTCCATGGCAATTTCCTCAAATGGTCTCCCCTTCACTGGAATACAAGTTAGTGGAGCTTTTGGTTTGGTTTTCGGGGACTTTCTTTGTTGACACTCAACACAGCTTGAACACCAATCCTCTACATCTTGTTGAAATCCTGGCCAATAGTACCTAAGTCTGATACGTGCTGAAGTTCGGTCGGGTCCGAAATGGCCTGACAAAATATTATCATGAAGTTCACCTAATGCAAATTCTCTCCAAGATTTAGGAAGGACTATTTGCATTATACTTGGTAATCCATTTTCTCTCTCAACTTCTCTATATAAGACCCGTCTGTATAACTTTAGATTCTTCTTCTGCTTATAAATCCACCTTGAAGTTCTTGATGCCTGACTCAGTTGTTCCTCACTTGGCTCTCCCCTTCTTAACCACTTTAACACCTGCCCGATATCAGGATCCTCCTCCTGGTCCTCCTTAAGAGTATCCATATTAAGGAAGGGGGCCTTGTGACCATCTGCAAAACCCTCATTTTGACCAACTTCATGGTTTTCATTGTTCTGGTCCTCAGCTAGTTCAGGGAGTGCATCCTTTAATGAAGTATGTTGGCTCTCACTGATCGACTTATCTGTTACATCTGGAGTTAACATTGGATTATCTTCCAGAAGTTGTTCCTTGAGTGATGTAGCCCTCTGCCATGTATTCACATTTTGGTGATCAGGTATGGGCTTAGTAGGGCACAACTTCAACTGCTGTGGTGCTAGATCATTTAGTTCCCTCTGTCCCTGCTTAGCAACATCAATTGTGGTGCATTTATTTATCTGTGCTGGTTCCCCAACTTGTATTCCAACTGATTTACTCATTGTCTTGGATTCTGATTCATCCTCTAATCTTGAGAGGAAATCTGCATTTGCATGCTCACTTCCTTTACGATAGACAATGGTATATGGAAATTCCTCAAGCAACATGAGCCAACGTGCCCAACGGCCCTTAGGTTCCTTGATATTCCTAAGCCAAACCAGAGGATTGTGGTCAGTCCTCAGAGTAAATGGTTTGCCATATAAGAATTGACGAAACTGGTTCACAGCATAAATGATGGCCAGACATTCTCGTTCTGTAGTCGAATAGTTCCTTTGCTCCTTGGTCAGAGTTGAGCTTGCAAAGGCAACTGGCCTTTCATGACCTTTGCCATCTTGCTGTGATAAACAAGCCCCCACAGAGTTGGCTGAGGCATCAGTGTCTACCAGAAAATCCCTATCAAAACAGGGGTATGCCATCACCTGATAAGATGCGAGTGTTTTCTTCAGGGTCTCCACTGCCTGGAGTTGATCTGCATTAAGTGTCAGTAACTTAGTTTTATGGAGTCTGCTGTTTTTAATGCTGTCATATAAAGGTTTAGCAGTGTCTGCCATTCCTTTTATGAACCTCCTGTAGTAATTCAATTTACCTAAAAACCGCAACATCTGTTCTATCGTCTTCGGAGTTGGCATCTCAACTATGGCCTTTACAGCATCTTCATTTGGTCGGACTCCATCAGCATCTACCACATATCCCAAATATTTAACAGCTTTTTGGGCGAAATAGCATTTCAGTGGTTGTAGTTTGAGTCCATGCTGCCTCAATCGATTGAACACCCGCTGAAGCGATTCCAGATGTTCATCAAAGGACGATGAATACACAATGATGTCGTCGAGGTAGACTAATACCTCTTGGTAATTTAAGCCTTGCATGATCAGACTCATCAGTCGCTGGAAGGTATGTGGAGCACCCTTCAATCCAAAGGGCATGCGGTTAAATTCCCAGTGGCCTTTTCTTGTTGAAAATGCGGTAAGGGGTTTGCTTGTTTCATCCAACTCGACCTGATGGTAACCGCTCGTAGCATCTAAAGTGGAGAAGATTCTAGCCTTTGACAAGTGATCTATGGCATCACCGATACGGATTAATGGGTAGTGCTGATCTTCTGTTGCATTGTTTAGAAATCTACTGTCATGACAAAACCTCCACTTACCACTGCTCTTTGGAACTAGTAACACTGGAGATGAGTGAGGCGACATTGACGGCTGAATTATTCCACATGCCAACATCCTGTCAACTTCTTGGTCAATAACCTCAAGTTCCTTTGGGCTGTGGCGATACTGCCTGCGAAAGATAACTTTCTCTTCCTTCAATTTAATATGATGTTTCATAATATCCGTTTTGCCCAAGTCATTAAGATCCTCAGAAAACACACACCTATAATCTTGAAGAAGGTGAAGCAGTCTGTCCGATTGTGCCGAGTCTAAATGGTGTACATCAGCTCTCCATCTTGCCAATGCCTCCAAAAACATAGAAGGATCTTTCGGTAATATCTCTGATGTCAGTGGGGTTGCACCCACCTCATTGATTTGGACATCATTACCGTCCTTTCCAAAGGGATCAGGTACCGCATCATATTCACCGATAGTAGTAGTATCAAACACCCCCATGTGGGTGCCTTTATAAAGTCGTCTTGGAGATGTCTCTGGGTTAAGCACTCTAACTTGAACTGATTTCCCCAACACATCTGCTCGACAAAGCCCATTAGCTGCTACTACATGTTTCCGAGACAGTAATTTAGTGCTTGGGGTAAACAACCCAGATAGGGAGTTCAAACGCATTGGTAACCTAGCTTCCACCCATGCTTCACTTTGCCCAGGTAGGATGACATCTCGAGCCAGGGTGATTTTACACACTGCATTCCTATCCTCAGATATTGGGTTGAGTTTCAATGACTCATCATCAAGCCTGATAACGCTATTCCTTTTGGACACTGACCATGTATCAAATTGATCCAAGACATCACGTCCAAGCAAAGCTGTCTTGGTTGAGCCCTGGATAACTGTTGCGAGCAAGGGTAGAACCCTGGAACCAATAGTAATTGTTAGCTGAACTTGTCCTGCTACTTTGATACCTGTGCCATCTGCTGAAACACATGTAAAAGACTCAGGTTGTGACCTCAACTCAATGTCTTCAAGATGTTGTTTGTAGGTATTTATGTCGATAACTGAGATCTTGGCACCTGTGTCAATTAGCCATTGCATTGGACGCTGCTCTTCCCCTTCTCGGTTACCAACTCCTACCGTTACCATGAGACCAGAAGATCCTTTTACCTCAGCAACCTCATTATTAGAGGAGCCGCTAACTGGTCTGTTGGAGGATGAATCTTTCCCATCTGTAGTTCCTGGCTGGTTCGATCTCTGTCTGTTACTAGGGGATGGACAAGCCTTAGCCATGTGGCCTATACCTTGACAATTATAGCATCGTACACCTGACGAGGTTCCTTGTTTAGTAAAACAATTACGAGCTATATGCCCTGGCTTACCACAATGAAAACACGAAATATTACTCTGCCTGGGCTCAGATGTTGACTGTTGGGTCTTGAGTGATGATACAACAAGATTCTTTAATTCAAGTAATTCTTCCCGAAGTTGTGAAACTTGGTCAGGTTGTTGCACCACTGGAGGACCCACAGCTCCTATAAGTGATCCTTGATCCTCTGACTTGCTTTGCTTTGTTGCCTCCCAAACCCTGGTAGCCAATGTCAGCAAAGCCTCTTTGTCTAAGGAATGCACATCACTCTGTTTGGACATATCTTCCAACAGCTTACTCGGAATGGACTGGATGAACTGCGTCTTTATCATCATAAGTCTGGCATCCTGAGACACCTCTGGATATACTAACTTGGACTGCTCAAGCAACTTAGAATAAAACGTCTTGGGTGCATCAGACCCTAGTTGCATCTTAGTATATGTCTCCATTGCTGCTTTCCTTGTAGGCCGCACCTCAGTACCAATGGCAGCTGTCAGTGTCTTAAAATCTATATCCTCATCTTCAGTTAATATCCTCTCATACTCTTCGAGAGGCTTGCCATCCAGAGTAGTACTTAGCATCACTATTTTGGTCTGTTCTGTCCAGTTATTGGCAGTTGCTACCCTGCAAAAGTGTTTCAGCCAGCTATCCCAGGTTGTTGTCTTACAATCAAAATTCCTGGGAGTGACTGCTTTTCTGTATTCTCTAGTAGTACTGTTCTGTTGTGCTGCTGGGGGCTGAACTACGGGGCCTGGTTCATCCCCCGCTGCAAGTGCCTCATTGGCACCACCTTCCCCATCTATGTCATTGGGCGGTTCTGCCATATTTACTGCCACCAATGTAATTACTCACAAATATAGGTAGTTTTAATATGGAAATATATTTTGAAACAATGTTAAAGTAACATATACATCTAAATTACATGTACAATAAAAGGGTGGTTATACCACAAACTCTCAAAGCGGTTAGTAATGAAACCAAATAAAGACCAGTAATGGTTACTCGCTACTTTTACTAGTCTGTGACACTGGTTACCCAAATTATCTGAGATCCTAACTTAACCTTGTGGTACCACCAAATCAACTGAGTAATCCTAATCGCTCACAACGAATACCCTATACTACCTACTGTATGTGGGAACACTGTATTTCCATCTAAATTAACTAACTCACTAACTCTTCGTTCTGCAAGTCCTAACACTTAACTATATTCTAATAACTCATGAACTAAAGTTAACCTATAATGGTTGCATACTTAAAATGCTATGAATACACATGAATGCATAAATACTATTAAGAGTTAAGTTTCCAGCTATAATATCTTATTAAGACATAATGACCCATAAAATGTGCATATATCAGTCAGAATGTTGCTGAATCAATGTTAATAATCAGACAATGTATATTGGGACACCCTGTAATGATATAAGCGATATTCTAATGTTTGCTGGTAACAGTTACTCTAATCGTCGCTCCGGTACAATGAAGGCTTTGATTTGTTCAACTACTTAACTCAGCACAATCCTACTCTATAGCAACTAATTGACTGCTCAATCTGGCCTTCTGTACAAATGGTCAAAGTTTATTGTACCACTCTATAATAACTCAAATATGTCGATCATTGAATCATATGCCATCATAATGCTCAATGTATCATGTTACACTCTATAATGATATTGTGCTGGTATGCTAGTATCTTAGGCTCCTATATGGTCGCTCTGGTACATATTCTGTCTGGTTCATACTGTAATTGATGATCACGGCAAATTGTGACATCCAATAACTACTAGTGCCAATCAATTAATGCTATAACACCATAATAGTCAATGTATATGAGAATACTCTGTATCGATAATCACTGATACTCATTCTGGTCTCCAGTTCACGCATGAATAGTGAACACTGTTAATATACACTATGAATGCTACTGAAGCACTATAATTACTAGTGCCAATCAATTTAATCGTATACCATAATAGTCAATGTATATGGGGATACTCTGTAACAATATCTTTCTATAAATCACCAATACTCATGCGGGTCTCGTGTTCACGTGTGAATACTGGACACTGTTAATTGTTACACTAGGCAAATCAGTTAATGTTACAAAACTACATCTATGAGCACCCTGATCACATGCTATGAATCGTGACGATATCTTTCTATAAATTGCCAATACTCATTCGGGTCTTGTGTTCACTTGTGAATACACACTTTGATTGTTACGCTAGGCAAATCAGTTAATGTTACAAAACTACATCTACAAGCAACACTGATCACATGCTATGAATCGTGCAATTTGTCGTGTATCTCAAGGTATTGTTGCTATATTCTGTAAAGCAAACCACCACCACAAGCGTTAGTATAAGGCCACTGGGAAGAATAATCTACTATACTCTATACCTGAAAACACATAAAAATATACCATACTACAGAATATCTAGATGAAATTAATTCAAATTCACATTTTCGTTTGATATAATTATTTTTCTGTAATATTTTGATGTGAGGCAATGGCATGTGTCCTGCCTAGCTTGTGCTTCAGGAGGGAAGTGGGAAGTGGTCATCGAAAAATAAGAGCAAAATTAGATTAATGTTACAAAGGCTGATTTCTAGCTAAGACTGACTACAACAAAGTTTTGATACTGATAACATCTCAATGACCTCAAATGGAGCTTTTATAGGAGTTTAAATTTGAATTGACTGTCAGCTCCTATTAAAGCAAATTAAAGTATCTGGTTTATGGCGATATTAAAGAATTATCTAATTTGAAGAGGTGAGAAGACGCCAAGCTCTTGAGAAGGGTATATCATCCTTTGTATACATGTACAAGTATAGAGCCTAATATGATACTGTTATGTCTGTATGAGTTCTGGATTATGTGTCAAGTATTTTCATTTTTCATTAACCTTGTTCTTTATCATGTGGCCTTAAATAGGGTCACAATTTTATGTGTATTTACTTCTTTGCTCTCTTGAGTCAATGCACTTTAACAGGAAAGTGAGGTGAAGTAAATCATCACTGTAGATGTTAAAACAAGAGTGTGTATTGAATTCATATGCAGTTCCAAGTGTCACAAAAGGCAACATTTTGAAAACTGATATTAAATTATTTAAATGGTTATTCCAAAACCTGTATTATCCAAACACTGGCTTATCCACCTTCCAATCTAAAGTTCTGTTTTTCCTCCCACTGACTCAAAAATGTTTAAAAAAGGGAAAAGTGAACTCTTCCCCAATTTCTCATTGAGAAATCAATCTGTCTAATGTGAAGATGTTTCACAAAATAGCACATGCTTCATACAAACTTTTTTAAATTTTCAATTACACTGAGTTAAGAGAAATTGGGACTTTGAAAAGTGTTCCAATTTGGAGGTGTTTCACTTATAGAGGCATTCCATTTTAAATGTTTTCTGTTTTCAAATTCAAAACTGTTGTGGTGTTTAATTCTAGATTCAATAATAAGTGGGAAAAGCCAGGAGCATCATGATGATGAGCCCCTATACCCCCGCCCCACTAATCAATACTTCTGGCAGTACAATCTGCAGTCAAAGGGACCCAAAGGAAAACCCCTAAAGATGGCGCTGCAGCATACTGACCCACATGACATTGGCAATTTCCAAGATCCTGTGTTCTCAAGACTTGAAAAAACAGCAGGAATTAAAGTGAAGCATTCTGGGAAGGCGAGAAAGGGAGATGGAACAGATGTCCGTGCAAGCCCAAAGAAGCTGTATCAAATTGGTAATGAGCTTAAGAAGTTGAACAAAGTGATTAATGATATGGCTCCTGTCAGTGAACTCCCAGCCAATGTAAGGCCAAAGACAAGAAAGGAGAAAAATAAGCTAGCCTCAAGGTAATCAAGAAATTCATTTTTAACCCTCAGCTAGTTTACCAACATCATATTTTTCTAAGAAATAAAAAAAGTACATTTAATCTGGAATGGATTGGATGCTCACCTGCAACTGACAATCCTGGATTGAAGGCCATAGCATGTAACTATGCTGTAAAGCATTAATTGTATGATGTCATAGTTATTATGTATAATATACAGTTCATAATGATAAACCTAGTCCTAAATCCCTGATTTCTTCATTTGCTGTGTCAGATTAATCTGAAAAAGTTATAAGCATTCAAATGTATTAATCTGTGTACATGCAGTCAGTTGAACATGAGGAACTGATTGTATACAAATTTGACATTCCAGGGCATGTCGACTGAAGAAGAAGGCACATCATGAGGCTAACAAGGTGAAGTTACATGGTCTCGATCAGGAGCATCGTAAGTTCTGTTTTCATTTTTTTTTAAAATAGCGATAACAATGATGGCTAAATGAGCAAGATTAACGATTTTAACAAGTTTAGCCAAGATTGGTCATTAGTTTTAACAAGGCAAATCACAAATGTTATTGAAAGTCAATATTTATAACTACATGGTTTAGTAGCATTTTATTGTTGCGTATATTCCTATTAACATATATCATCTGAAAATGTAAGATTCTGTCACCTTACAAAATTGCCAAGATATAAGATCCAATTGATAATATCGTGTAATAGGTTGTCATGAATTGATTTATTACAAGTTCGACCTTAATGTCAACTTTAGGCCAATTAATCATCTTTTTAAAGGAAATTTACTTAATACTTGTAAAGTTGATTCACAGGAAAATCAAAATAATCTGAATTAAGAATGACTCTAATATTTCAAATAAAAGTATAAAAATACATACCATATACAATAATATTTTTGTTACAGAAAAGCTGTTGTTCGTGCTGTCTCAAATAAAGGAGGAGATACAAGACCACAATTTGAACCCCCTACCCTCCTCTCCCAGAATCCCAAGAGAGAGCATGATTCACAAACTTGACTCCCTTATCAAGGCAAACTTGGGTAAGTTGGGCATTATATCAATATGTTTTTACATTCACTGATAGGATTTAGAGAAGAAATTGTTGAAATACTATCAAAATACATGAACTTCAT
Organism: Owenia fusiformis; assembly: GCA_903813345.2. Lineage (NCBI taxonomy): Eukaryota > Metazoa > Annelida > Polychaeta > Sabellida > Oweniidae > Owenia > Owenia fusiformis. The sequence goes on along the minus strand of CAIIXF020000005.1, from coordinate 19,525,119 downwards.
TGCAATTTCTTCTCAAAATTTATAATTATTTCCTTTTATTCTCTTAGTATAAATGAATGTATTTTTATTTATGATTTACGATAGCAAAATTGATTTTGTTGGAATAAACATGAATAAATATAGATTGATTTTTTATTTTAAAATGTTCTGATTTTATGAATATAAAGAACATATTCTATGACAAAGCTTGGTATTTACCCGTCTCCTTGTTTTAGTTTCATGAAAAATTCTGTTGTTATTTAAATTAACGCAGCTCCTTATATCTAGCCAGAGTTAAGTTAATCTGTGATTATTTCAGGTCATATGATAGCAGGCCACACCCAGGAGTATGTGAATAGCGTCATAGAGAAGGTTCGCTTGGGAGACCCCAAAGGTGGCCTCAGAATATAACTAGACTAGATCTGCTCTTGGGCCCCAAATGGTGTCTAGAAATATGGACACAATGACTTGATTTATCAGGGGACCCTTAATGGCATCTTCAAATAGATCTGTTTGGAGGATCCCAAATGAGGTCTTGGACTATGAACATAGATTATTATAAAGAAAAGAAAAAAGAGCCAAATACGAGGAGTTTGCAGGAATGTGTTTTATAAAATTAATGCTTGCCATGTTGTTAACAAACTATATATGGGCCAAAAAGTGCAGTGAAATTAAGATACATAGCGTGCATGTAGAGTATATAAAAGTGCTACCTATGTACATGTATATAGTCATAAACTTGATGTTGGTGATGATATAATATTGGACTAAAGATCCTCTTGATGCATATGCTGGACAGGTCAGAGGATCATAAGTGCGGTTGACTTATTTGCACCCGATGTACAAATGAAATGACTGAGATTACTCTGAGCTCAATGATACCCTCTGATAACAACCTATCATGTTAATGAACAGTGTTCAACTAGAGAGTACTGCAGAGCCACACTAATGTAAACATAACTATATTGAGAAGCATCCTCTAGGGGAGACAGGCACGCTCTGATTGGCTCATTGAGCTCAGAGGTTTCTCAGTGTGAATGAATTACTCTGACCAAGGGTAAATGCCTTTACTGTTCTGTATTTTCTAGAAGGGTGCATAATATAGAGGATACCCCAAATAATAAACCCCTATTCCAATAATGTTCATTCAAGAAAACAATATTGAACTCTGGAAACGACAGTGTATTATATTGTACAAATGTTTTAACAATTATTTATTTTGAAAAACTATGAGGTGCGAGGGCAGGTATATTTAGCAATGCCAAACATTGTATATAAAATATGAGAAAGTTGAGACTTCTTGGTGTTTGTGGGATGTCTGTTATGTGTTATCTATATGTTATCCATAATTATTTACAGCATTGTATGCATAGAACTGTATATCATAGAACTCGGTTGTACATATAATATGGAGCTAAAGGTACTTTGCATCAGAGAGGGTTTTTTCTGACACGAAATAATAAACTAAAAATAGCAGAGGTTATCGAAAAGTATTGATAAAACTTTTGTGTATTGTTTAATCATTCAATTTATTAGTTTATTTGCACATTTGGATGCACATGATTTTAATGCCTTCAGTCAAAAAATGTTCAGCAGATTTGTTTTCTTTTGTTCAAGTATAACAGGATTTTATTTCAGAACTTAATATTTCTTAAATTTCCTTGTTTGGTTTAAATTTGTTTTATATATACAGGACGTGTGCATATAGCATGTAAATGTAGGGCTACTAGGTATAACATTTGACTATTCTATACAAATTATATATTATAATACATGTATAACTTGATCTGTATATGCATATAGACAACTACATATAATCACACTCATTGCACAATCACTATTGTACTCTAGGTATTCATTAATATATGTAAATATGGTATATATTGTATGTTACTTCTGGTATTTGGGTAAATCTAAATGGAGAATTGTGGGTAATTTAATCCTATTGCATTCTGGGTAGATGTTAGCTGATACAGCAGGCTGTAAGCATGAATACTACCTATCTAAGACACTAAACATTGCAGTATGTACATAGACTTGGACAGTAAAAAATGAACTTCATCGTATATTGGAGTTACCATAGCAACTGAAACAGCTAAGAAGGTCTGTGTTAGAATAAACAGACAAACAAATCAATAATTTCTTTTAGATTTTGAATTAGTATCTGATTTTTTTATCTAATTCAAATCCTTTATCTTTTAAATGATTTGATGTTTAATTTAACACTTCTTTTCTTAGCTTTTTTAAGTTTGCACTTACTAAAATAAAAAAGCTGACAAAAATTACGGGTGACATAATATTTCACATATAGTAAGGAGTATTAGTGGTGATGGATATTTGCTGAAAATGTAAGAATCTATGATTGAAATTACAATTACCATTTCTATTTTGAATAAATCAAACAAAGAAATCTATAATTTTATATTAGTTTTTCGACGCACCTTGATTCTTGTAGAATTTCGAATCAAGAAAGTATTTGAACAATCTTCAAAAAGAGATTCCTTGACATTTCCAAATAAAAAATATTTATTTCCAGATTGTTTTTGCATGGCCTCATAATGTCCTCCATAGATTTCTTTAACAGGATATTTTGATCAATTCTTTACTTTAGCGGCTCAGTGATTCAAAATTCTCTGATATTTCCAAAACACATTTTTAAATTTCAAAATTCCTGATATTATTGAGGTCCTTTTCAATTTCAACATTTTTAGTGCTGGAAAAATAAATATCCCTGCATGACATTTCCAGGTCTATAAGAACCCTGTTGAACAGTGACATAACTGAACTAAATTAACTTAATTTAATGTTTTGCATAAATGTGTATTTAGCTTGATAAAGGTCAAGGTTTTCAATATTTCTTATATCCTCAAAACGTATGTGCAATATTACATCCTTCGATGGAAATAGTTCATGAGTTTCTTGGATTAAGACTTATTGAGGCCACAATTCAGAAAAAGTGATTTCCTCATAGAGAGATACATTCTCAGCATGCATTTATTTTGTTGTTATTATTCTCCAACAGGATATACCTCCAAACAATGATGGTTTATGTAAAAATTATAGATTAGAACTAGATGTTTATGTAACAATACTATGAATGTTATATATAATGGTGTCATTTTAGATCTGTGTTATACTATGAATGTATTCTGAAAGAAGTTACATGTCTGATAAGTTGAGGGATTTACAATTCAGTTAACTTCAAGTTTTCCTGGTAGTCTCAATATAAGAAGGCTTTATAGTATATACATGCATATCATTGAGAGAACATTTCATAAAATTCAAAAATATATGTACAGTAAAACCTGTATAGTGGAACTCCTTTGTAAGTCGAACATATTCATGAGTGGAACAGTGTTTGAAGTTCAGTCATCTGAAAATGTAAAAATGAACTTCTGTAAGTGGAGCTACCAAGTGGAACATTATTTTGAGGTTCCAAATGTGTTCCACATATGCAAGGTTTACTGTATAATCCTTTAAATTTTATAGTTTCCTCATTTCCTGATCCTGGTCCTATTAGAATAAAGAGATGGATTTGAAATATGCTCAATCATTGACAAAATATGTAATGTCATGTACAATTGAACAGTGCTATCAATGTGTGAGTTATAAGAACTAATGATAAATATCACAATTGTACTAATATAATGATTTACTTCAGATTAATTATTCAAATTACAGTAAAACCTGTCTAAGTGGAACACTGTTGGTACCTCTAAAAAAACTCGGAAGGTAAGTCAGTTGGTCTTGGGACTCCAGAAAAATTATTCAAGTGGAATAATGTTGGTACCTCTTAAAAGTATTCCACTTGGAAGGTGTTCTACTAAAAGACATTAAGTCAGTTGGTCTTGGGACTCCAGAAGTGTTCCACTAACGGAGGTGTTCCACTTTACAGGTTTCACTGTAATTTAACCTTGATTCTTACTTTTGTTTTTTTAATTAATTTCAATTTTCATGTTTCAAGAAGGAGGTATTCAGTTGTCACAAAAGTGAAAATGTATCAGTCAGAAATCAAATCAAACAAGAAGTCAGATTCTAATTCACATATTGGCTGATTAGTTTATAATTTTATCAAATCAATGGCAGTCAAATCGCCAAAATTCTAATTTTACCAATAAAAATACATGTTATCTTTTTAATGATGGCATTCACTATCTTGTGCAGTTTCGATATAATATGAAAGCAAAGGGCAATGCAAGAAATGACTTATGATACAGGGTGGGCCAAAATATGCTCATTTTTAAATTTTACTGTAACATTTTTATTAATCAATATACATGTACTCCAAAATCTAAATCTCATCCCAATACACATTTAAATATATTGATGCTTATATAAGAACAAATGAATAAATCACTATTGAAACAACATCAAATTTAGATGCTTATATGAGAACAAATGAATAATTCACTATTGAAACAACATCAAATTTAGATGCTTATATGAGAACAAATGAATAATTCACTATTGAAACAACATCAAATTTAGATGCTTATATGAGAACAAATGAGTAATTCACTATTGAAACAACATCAAATTTAGAATCCAAAGTGCAACAATAAAAACGTTATAGCAAATGAATAAATATGGACATTGTTGGCGCACCCTGTACAGTCGATTGTACATAAGAAATTATCCTAGTTTCAAAGTTTATTTTACAAATAATACTTGTATGATGGTGAAAAGAGAGTTCAGGAGTTATGTTGGGAATAGAGAATTATTTTTAATCTGTATCGATTCCCTGATATTCTGATCAGACATATGTGTACAGGAATGAGGACATATTATGTATTATATATCTGACTGAATAAAACATAATAAATAAATGAAATATTTTGTCCTTATATCCGCAGAATGCAGAGTGCCAAACACAGTTCCAAAAGAAGTTGAAAACAAAAATGATGCAACATGCATGAATTGATGAAGTTGTGTTCCGTTGTGTTATACATTATTAGGCATGTCAAAACAGAATCTTGTATTCTACAAGTACCATTATATACTCCTCAAAAAAAGTTAAGGACCTCATAGGTTTACATGTTAAACCCCATATTTGTTTAACGACTGTTTTCTAAGCGGGGAACAGAAGAATTCCCAATAAAGAAAATAAATCTGTATCTTGATTCTATTCACTATAAAGTCCGCAACGTTTCAATGTTATATCTCCATTACATTGGGTCAAAATTTGATGTCAAAATTGATGAATTTCATGAAATTTAACAAAAATGGCAGATCCCATGTTAAACAAATGGGGAATGGTTGGGTTGCCATAAGTCATATGAGGAACGATCCATCCATCCAATTGCTCTCAAAATTGAGATTGTAAGAGATAATAAATTTGCAAAATTGTCTACTCGACAAAAATATGATTTAATTGTCCAGGCTTTACAAAAGTTAATGGTTTCAAATTCAATAATTTCTTAATGAACTTCTTATTGAAATAACACAGGTGGTTCAGTGAGGTGGTCAAAATTACTTTAACGCTCCGTATCGCTAATTTTAACAACATAAGCGAGACATTTAGCATGTAAAATCATTCAATTTTCTACTTAGAAAGTATTTTTAATAAATGTTTTGCTGAATAGATATTCCAAAATCTGAGTTGCCCCAAAGCCACCATTCCCCATTTGTTTAACATGGGATCTGCCATTTTTGTTACATTTCATGAAATTCATCAATTTTGACATCAAATTTTGACCCAATGTAATGGAGATATAACATTGAAACGTTGCGGACTTTATAGGGAATAGAATCAAGATACAGATTTATTTTCTTCATTGGGATTTCTTTTGTTCCCCGCTTAGAAAACAGTCGTTAAACAAATATGGGGGTTAACATGTAAACCTATGAGGTCATTAACTTTTTTTTTGAGGAGTATATAAACGTTCTAAATGGAGAAATCTGAAAGCCTAGTTTTTTTAAAAACATTTTTTATTTTTTAGAGACAACATAATATGCACATGCATATAAAAGTTGTGTACAAAATGTGCACATGGATTTCAATTAATTTTGTATAATGACAGAATGGGGGTGTCAGTACATTAACAGGGCCTAGGGCAAAGCATTATGGGCACAATAGGAGACTGAACATAAAACCTTCTGTTTGACACAAACAATAATAAATCTATTATGGAGAATATATCTATGTTACATACAATGGTTTTCAGTCAAAAATCAAAGGAAATTCAAGTTTCAAAAATCTCCTTTTTTCATGAACAAGCATTTAATTTGTGTAAATAGATCATATGCAACAGAGTTACAAAGTGTGTGGTCTGAAAATGTGATAAGCCTTCTGAGTATGTGTTTATATCAAAACTTTCTTAATTTCAAAACTTCATTTTTTTAAGATCACAAACGATGAAGTCAATATTTTACATATTATCTTAGACTGAACTGAGATAGCATATAAAAACATAATGACAAATACATGATGTACATGTGTACAACATTTGAAGTCCAACTTCCATATCTCTATGAGTTTGACATGATTGTTCAAACTTTCATAAGTTATTCACACTTTATTTAATCTAAATGTTTCAATTTGTTCTATGATCCCTTCAGTGTGGTTTCTAACTCGTCTCCCTCTACAAGTTCCTGAAAAGAAATACAAAAATATGAATTCAAACATTTACAAGGGAACCAGATCAGTCATCAAAGTGTTATCTTTGGGAAACTTTGACTACGGAAGTGAGGTGGTGGAATACGAAGCCAGGTTTTGTTCAAGGAAAATAGGAAACATTGAGTGGAGGATGATGTGATTTAAATGTCCAATTATAGTTGACAAACGAATGAAATAGGATGGATGGGTCATAGCCTTCGTTAACCTTCGAGTTTCACGACAAAAACATTAATATTTTCACCAAATCCTGAAGAGGTACAACAACCTAGAGCTTTTTCCTAGTTTACATGTGTTGTGGAAGACTTGATAGCAAAAGAAATACATACAACTTCATAACAATCAATTTTGAAACTAACAGTTCAGATCTTTTCAGTCATTTACTCATTTATGTCCAAAGTCTCAATTAATTGTAACGTGACAAAGCAAAACTACCTCAATATTTCCAAATAAGTTTTTTTTTCCATTTTGGTCAAAACATCTTGTTATTCATCATTTTGACAAAGAGCAAGCAGATTTTCAAGAGGGTGACAAGTAAATTTCCCATGGAACTTAACACCCACTTAGCTCTATAATGTTTGGTAGATCTGGCAATTGTGTTCTGTTCTCCATGAGATTTGTTCTCCACTTGTCTCTAATATAACATATTCTAACAAAAAATTGGTGAAATATCCCAGCTGTTCATCAGTTTAACAGTGGGTGCCAGTAGATTTTCATTTGAGTGCAAGTTAAATTTCAAATTCTTGAGTGCTAAGGAGACGATGTAACGAAATAATTTTCTGTAACATTACTTTTACTTACCTTTATAATGTCTAATCCACCGATAAGTTCTCCTTTTGCATAAAGCTGTGGATATGTTGGCCAATCAGAATACTTCTTTAGTCCTTGTCGAACCTCTTCATCTTTTAGTATATCAAATGTTGTATATGGTACCCTACAAAATAACATACAAGTATATCAAATGTTGTATATGGTACCCTATAAAATAACATACCAGTATATCAAATGTTGTATATGGTACCCTATAAAATAACATACCAATATATCAAATGTTGTATATGGTACCTTATAAAATAACATACCAGTATATCAAATGTTGTATATGGTACCCTATAAAATAACATACCAGTATATCAAATGTTGTATATGGTACCCTATAAAATAACATACCAGTATATCAAATGTTGTATATGGTACCCTACAAAATAACATACAAGTATATCAAATGTTGTATATGGTACCCTATAAAGTACCCGGTAGTATCGTCAAGTATGGTAAGCGTTACACTCAAACGCGAGTTTTATCTTTCTATACTCTACAGGTAGCATTCATTAGTATTGAAACCATCATTCCATTTCCTTAGTATTTCATTCACTGTTTCACTCACTGTTCACTCATATAAATACGTTTGCATTCATTGATCACGTTTATCTGTTGTGCATCCTGAAGTGTGTCATCCCGTTATGTTCTGTACAAGTGATGTTCTGTAATGAGTAATTTACACGTGGCCTTCTATTGTCAGAATGGTACACATACTGAGGTATTTACATATTTATCATTGTTTCAAGTTCTATATAATTTATTTATTAATCTTATTTATAATATCATTTATACATTATAATTGGATACATCAT
>CAIIXF020000005.1:19339978-19516393 GCA_903813345.2 Owenia fusiformis | reverse complement strand
AACTAACATTGTCAGTAAAAAATAAGCATGACAATTAGTCATACATAAGTCAACTAACATTTTAGTCCTTACATTCTTTTCACAGCTAGGACTAGTAATCATTTTCCAAAATGTCAGTAACACATGAAAAGCTATGAAGCATACCTAGCCTTCCCCTATGAAGGTACAACCCTGTAACTGTATTATTATTCATACATACAATAAAAATTCTTATTTCAATTCTGTATCTATTCTATCAATTTTTGGAAGAACAGTATAAAATTTATTGCTGGTGTTCTCCAGATAAATATCATATCGAATGTGATACATGTACCATAAAGGCAGTTAGATACAAACAATGATTCAACAACATTGAATATTTTCAGGTAAGTTGTCAGTGGAGCTTTTTCAATTAATTTCAAAAATTGTACATTGATTGATTCATAAAATATAAAAAAGTTATTATAATTAAAGAGGAACATTGTCAGTATTTACAATCAATAGATTTGCAATAATATCTTGGTTTCATATCATCTCTGATTGTACAATTATCAAAATACGTTGTTACTTAAAGACAGGTGGAAGTACTCACATAAAATTCAAGTTTTGAGTATTTAATATAATAATCATGTTATCCATTGTCTTTGGGAATCTTAGTATGTACTTGTGTATAGATATTTTGAAGTTACCTCTATGTTAAAATGCATCCCTGATTAGAGATGACACAATAATTATTATTGAAATATTACTATGGAGGTACTCACTTTATAAGATTTGAGTTTTGAGAATTTAACAAAATAATACATATATGCTCTGTCATTGTGGAATTTTGAAGTCAGTCATGCATTTTGACATGGAAATTGTAAAAATTAGCATATTGCTCTATGTTGAGTCAGTATTACAATAAATGAAATGTGTTACTGCAAAAATATCATAAAAATACCCACATGATCAATTTAATGTAAAATTCATGAATAAGTTCTATTTCGCATTTGCATGCAGATAAGAAATAAATTAATTCTAACCTATTTCAATGTTCAATAAACAAGACAATGGCCGAATATCACCTTTACAGAACATGTAAATACATGTATACAGTAAACCCATCCAAAATACTTAATGAGAGTTTTATATTAAGAAGTCTTCTATAATATTGGGTAAGTGTGCTGCTCACCTACAGTAGCATGTCAAGGTTACACTCTCATAAACCATTGAGAATAGTTTGTAATGAGGAACGGTGAGCATAGAACAAGAATCCAATATAATCAGAACATTGATTTATGAATTCTAATACTTCAATAATGCTTACTAAGAAAGAGGTCAGTACATTCATATAAACAGGATATATGAGCCCACAGAAAGATTTGAAAAATCAAATGTGTTTAGGGGAGAGTAATGAACAATTGACTTAGTCCCTCACAAATTATCTACAATTCAATTATAACAATATTGTACATGTTTTCAGCTGGAACTGAAATCCTGAATCAACTTTGGAAAACATTCCCGAGATCATGCAGTCTTCACTACATGGCCTGATCCTAGCTATTTTAATTGTCCTTAGTGAACACAGAGCAAACGGGGATGGGGACTTCCACGACTCTGCAGGGATTGTCCAATTAATGAGTGATAAATATGGACTTTACAGAACTGTAATGGATTTTGCCGAAATCAAACGAATGCTAGCCCAGGTGACATGCAGAATAAATGTTGAGGTTCAATGTGTGAATAAAAAAACTGGAAGAATTAAAAAGAAATGTAGCGATTTTTTGCAGCTCTCTCATTCAAATTGTTGCTTCTTGTTTCATGATTCAAATTTGAATAGTAACATTACTTTAAATTGTTACAAACATTGCTCCTCTGAGAGAACACCGATCGATCCACTCCCCTGCGTACCTGGAAGTTTAGATGGCACTGTTCGCGACGCAGCAGATTCTCAATTACCTTTGAAAGTTTATTGTGATGTTGAGGAAGAAGGAATACAGTTTGTAAAGCAGTGTGACACATGGCGTAAATTACATAAGCTATGCTGCAAATTACAGCTTCTTCCAACCGACAACATGTTAATTCCTTTAATGCCAAAAATTATTTGCACCAAAAGATGTTGGAAATAAAATTATAATATCATATGGAATGGAAGTTCCTGATATTCAACATCAAGTGGATTTCAGTTAATTTAATCTAACAATTAAGATTTCTGAAGCAATATTCATATGTTAATGTATTCTAGGTAAATAACGAGCGGGAATATATACTGTATCTAGGGATCTATCACTAAGTAGCGGGGCGGGATGGATACAGCCTGTATCCATCCTGGTCCCGCTCCTAAAAAGCGAACTCGATTTATGTTCATTTTTCCTATGCTTTCAGAAATTAAAGATTATATTTCAAACTTACGAATGTTGTATATTTTATCAATTCATTGATCTGCTAAGACTAAGAAAATGCATATTTTGAATTTTGGAACTTTATAAGGCAAAACTGACACACCTAGAATATACTAAGCAGCTTAGTAGGTATGGAATACACCTGTTATGTATGGTTTGTTTTAGATACAGGGTTTATCCCTCGGAAAATATAGAATGGTAACCATTCTTATAGAAAAACAATACATTGTTGTAAAAATCTTTAGTTTTCCTGAAATAGAGTGAGCACTTAGGGAGATTTTTAGAATAGACATGACAAGGAATGACATGTGCCAGAAATATTTTAAAATTGAAACAACTTTTCGTTTGCCTGCCCGCTAGATCTGATTCTCTCTTTAAATACAAGGCATTAACATGCAAAATGTCATCACCTGTTACAGATGGTGACCGCCAAACATCAACCACCAAACACCAGTTACAAAAAGTTGGAGACCAATATGTCCCATTTTTGGTGGTGACATAAAAATGTCTTGAAGCTCTCATTCAAATTGTTGTTTCTTGTTTAATCATTTGAACTTGAATAGTAACATAACTTTGAATTGTTACAAACATTGAAATCTAACTTTTGAATATTTAACTGTTAATCAACAGATACAAAAATGACCTTTTCAAAATAACACAAAAAATACCATGCACAAATTCTAATCTTTTTCTGGAAGTCCTGTACGACCCTATAGTAATTCATCACAAATAGTACAAGATTGTAATATTATATATATACTACAATATCTGATAAAATACATATACAGGGTGTCCATAATATAAGCCTTTCCCCTTTAAGGTACTTACTAAGAGGTTATGTCACTATGTCGTGAAATATGCCTGAGTTCTTCCCAATATAGGCCAACCTTGGGAGGCTCTATATTTGGGCAAGAACAAAGGCATATATATTATTATAGTGACATAACTGATGTATTACATACCTTTATTCCCATGACTACTTTGTATCAATGACGTAACACACCTGTGTGCAAGTAGAATTTGATTGAAATGAAACATGACATCATGGTATTGTCATAGTTATTAAATAAATCTAATATCAAAACGAGGTAGGCGGGCTAAATTGGGATTATCGGGCAATATCAGTGAATATAGCCAACTAACTTTCTTATTGACTCCATACAAATGCTTCGCTATCGCTAGGTATGTAATACAGACTCTTATGAACCAAAGCTACATTGAAGTGTACTTAGTGTAGTTGGATTAAAACGGAGTCTAAAAACTACACTCTTGCATTTATAGAAAACAGCAAAGACATGAAATGAGTCAAAAAGATTCAGAATTTTTGAAAAGTTGCTTCCTCCCTCCAAATGTAGCTTCAGATAATTTGAGCATCAAATATCTACAGGATATCCTTTAGGCTTTTATCCACTGGCTGATATCAATATCTGGACAAATGAGCATAGAAAATGAGTGCACCTATTGATGTCAACAATAGGATAAAATTTAGGATGAAGAAATATATATATTTATTAATACACTACTGTACTCCAACTAATATATGACGCTATTACATTTTGTGTGTTTGCGATTTTGAAGTTTCGCTGCTATTAATTATTGCTAATTTTCAGTCTATCAAAATTTTGCGGCTTTTAATTTTCTCAAAAATTTTCCTGGTTCTTTTTCTAATTTAGAACTCAAAATAAATTCAATAAAACAACATTCCTACCTTTTATCACCCTGCACTGGACAAAAATATGGTAAACATTGAGTGAGAATTTCTGGGAATTTCACTAATATTAAATTTTGCAGATTAGAACTATTGGAATTTCGCGGCTATTATATTTCACGAATTTTCCAAAACTCACGAAATATAACTGCATGCAAAAATTAACAGGAGTACAGTATTTACTAAACTATCATGATTGTAAATCTATGACTTTATATCAGTGTATGTAATCTATTACGTTCAACATATTTCAATAAGCCAATCATAAGGTGGATGGCATATTTTGTATTATATAGGAAATCTCCATTCCTGATGCCCGATAATCCACTCCGCATTGTGTTCAACTGTTTCTCTGCATATGTAAATATATAGTCTACACATAGCATGCAGCTTAATACTGTTCAGGTTATAACTGTGTGGCATATGGCTTTAAGAAAAGCTCAGAACAAACTGAATGTTACTTCCCTATATGTGGTGAGAAAACGCATCAGGCCTTGAATTTCGGTAATATGATAATAACAGGGTTTGGGCCTCTCCTGTATGTAGCACCCTGTGTAATGTGTAATACACTAAATTTCAGCAACATGCTCTGAGTCTAGCAGACTAAAATTCCTCTTCTAAACTGGCCAATACAGCGTCATCTATGTTACCTGTAAAAACACAATCATATTATAAAATACATAGCTTGAAAGCAATCAACACAAATTCAACCCACTCCAAATACAATATATTAAACTCATTTAAAAATAATGAAATTATATTCCAATATTTACTATCTACCTGTGTATAAATATTGTCTTGGATTTCTGCAAAGAATTGGAAAATTGATGACTGCAGAATATATTGATTAAAATATTTCCCTTATTATCAATCATTGAAACAAGAGCTGAGTTGAAAATCTTTTTGCAATAGAAATCATGAAAATTGGGCTTTGTCAGAATTTCACACCTACATGGCAGTGATGATAAACAATCTTGGTGGTAAGATAACTGACAGTAGATAATTTATACTTTACATTACAATAATCAAATTCAGTTTAATATCATGTGTACTTACTGTCATCCCAGACATCAGCTTGTCTTGTGTCTGTCACCATGGCAACTGGTGTGTTTTCCTTCATCTCAAACAGAGGGGCTCTGATGCTGCCTGGATCGTTCGCAGACTGTCCTGGGTTATTGAAGCGTAATGGAGAGGGGACCACAACTGGCTTAAAATTGAATCGTTGCTTGGGGGTTGTGATATTGCTGGTGGATGGTGTAAGCATTGTTGGGTTAACCCTCCTTGCAGTTGCAGTGTTTGTACTTGGTGTATATGAAACTTGTTGAATATTTGGGGTAGCTCCATTAATCCTTTGAGAACGTTGTACAATGTTACCCTGTAAAGGGGTTGTGGAACCACATTCCATGCTTCTATTTTGGACAGTATGTCTAGCTGGTGTAATACATACTGGAGGCCTCATTGCTTGAGAACTGTTCTGTTTTGAAGTATATCCAAGGGGTTTTATTGCACGCTGTGGGGTATTTTGTAAACGAGGAATTGGGATCTGATATGGCGTTGTATTAAATAAGGGGGTGCTGTGCGAATGTGTACCGACTGTACCTCCTAATTGTGGGGAATTTTGTAAGCTTAGTCCACCTGTCCCAATCATTGGGGAATGTATAGGCATAGGGCTCTCTGGAACATTCTCAGACATTTTCTCCAAGTCTGCAATGTTCAATTCACTTATACTTGCACAATTTATTTCCCCATCTGAGAGTTTAGAATACATGCGTACCAGGTTGTTGGGGGTTATATTGAGATAATGGGCTTTTCCAGATGGACTGAAGACACCAGCCTGCAAAACAGGGTTAGAATATATAACACAAGAGTTCTGCCCTTTGATTCAACTGGAACAGTCAAAGATTCAATACATTTAAATGGCACAATTTATTGGGAACACATGGTGATCCCTTATTGAATTTAGAAACACTATAAGTGATGCAGATATATGAGCATTAGTTCAAATGAATGATCACTTTCATTTGTCAGTAAATCATTGATGGATAGACAGAGGGACAAGTAAGCAATTCTATAGGCTCATCATGTGAGCCAAAAAGCAGTTGATTTCCTCGGCCTTATCATGTTATTCAGAAAAGGTGATGGAGCAGGAGCATTAAGTATATTTCATCTATTTATCCTTCCCCGAACATTGCTATGAAATAAATAAAAAATGCATATTTAGATACAAAATAAACTTTTGCGGTATAGCTAAACATGAGACAGACAAAGGCAACTGCCATACCAAAGTTTCACTGAAAAATAATGTTTTAACAATCATATTAAGTTTGCCTTGCCAAACCAAATTTACTTCATCTATAGAAAGGGCCTACCACATACCTGTCTCAAGATGAGCACTGTGCCAGCTTGTAATTGAGGCTGGTAGTCCCTTATAACATCTCTGTGGATAGTTCCCTTGATTTTACCTGCATAAAGAACAGAGCAAAGCTTCTTAATATCTACATGTTTTTAAATGTAAACAATGTTTAGAATTTCTAAAGTTCATTGTTTACATCATTAATTCATTTATTTTATTTATTGAACTATATGTTTCCAATTAAGTTATAGTTGTTGTATGTTTAAATTTATTTCAAAGTACCATTAAGTCATTTACTATGTTCTGACCTGTTGGATCTTTTAAAATGACACTGGCATCATTTGGTAAAATCTCCACATTGTCGATGAGAGCACACAGTAATGGCACCTTTCCCCTGGGTAGAAGCTTCTTGCTAGCCTACAATCATTTAGCATCCATACAAATATGAAATAATTGAAATATTATTACCATAATTCCTGACTCAAATTAATATGTTTCATTTTAAAATGTGTGGAATTTTTTACCATCCTACAATCATATAGCACACATTATATTTATTCTTCAAGTACATTCACACCCCTTGGGGTCAAGTACATGTACTACAAACAAAAAATTATAACAATTATAAAGGAAAAAGAAGACATTTACATGTAAAAAACTACTTAACTATCAGTATTACTATTAAGGATGATGATGCGTTGGTGCACTAGATATATAACTATTGGTAATGGATGTAAATATATATTTTGCTACATTTATACAGTTTTGATCTTTACCAGACATCAAATAAATAAATAGATTTTCTTGTACTGACATTTTCATTTTAGACAACATTATACTTCTTTGTTTATTATATTTCGTACAGTGAAGGAGATTAAGTGTTCTTCATTTTCTATAATATTGCATGTTTCGCATTTTTTCTCTTCCAGAGGTGTCGGTTTTGGTCTTGTGTAGCGACCGAGTTCAATTTGGAGATTATGTGCACTTATTCTAAGTTTAGTAAACTCTCTACGCAGGTCAAAACTTTTATAACATCTAAATAATTTTCATAGGCAAAGTTACTTTTGAATGTGTTATAAGTTCTTAATTTGTTATTGCACTTTCGTTTTTGTGTATCATTAGAGATTTTATTTTTCCATAATTCATGAAATTGGCTCCTTAGACTTTGTTTGCATTCAGATAAACCTCTGGTGTTATATCTAGTATTTCATCAGTATTCATTAATATTTTAATCAATTTTAAGAACAACGAATACCATGACAAGTGCAACATAAATAAAGAATGACAAAGCACATTGTTTGGCTGAAATTGGGAAGTTTCATTTTAAAATGAGCAGATTTCTTTTATGTACATAACATAATTTATTAGAAGTGGTTAAGACCTTGTTTTTTGATGATACTATTTGAATAAATGAACACCTACAATAGCATTTTAGAAAATAGAAAGTATCATCAATTGCCTTATGAAAAGTGAATAGGACATCTCTATGTCAAGTCTCTAGTCCTTATTTGAACTCAACAATATATGGGCATTATAAAATACACATGGGCATTTTACAACAAAGGGCCATTTTAAAAACTCCAGTTTTTTCTAATATCTACCGTAAAAACTACCGTTCTTCACCAGTCAATTGGAAAATATATGCTAAACACAAGGTTATCTTTCATTAAAAAGGGTTGAGATGGTGTAATGCCCACATTCAATGAATTTTAAAAACATAGGAATTAACATGGTTGACATGACATATAAATGTCAACAGATATTGAAATCTCAGTATAGCAATCCTATGCTTAGGGCTGATGAAAAATTCAGTTGAGATTAATCCAGGATCCTTTACTTTCTTATGGCAAGAATTCTATTACTAAGCTACAAGAGTAGCTGACTTTCACACATCAAAGACAGCATACACAGCATTGCATGTCAATAACCTCCATAATAGGGGAAAGGGGTTAAATCCTATGTTCACAATTTGAAATAAATACTTGATATTTTACCCCAGTCCCTTACCTTCCTGAGCACTGTTGCAATGTTGTGATTGGTTAGAATTGTTTCAGAGTCATGGCCCAGTTCTGCTGTCATTGCAGTCCAGGCTCCATGTCCAAAATGATCCTCACTGGACTGGCTCAGCTGGCTTAACACTGGGGTATTCTACAATACAACATGATTTTCAATGCAACATGTTCAACAATGCAGAATCAGAATACAACACAGGCAACATTACATGGGTATTCTTCAATACAGATCCATTTTACAATATTGGATCATCCTATGAAAAAAAATAGATTCAACAATACAGTGGCATTCTAAAACACAGGTGCAATCTACAATATAAGGACATTTGTTTGGATGTCAATGGGAAAGTTAGTGGGCTATATCCACCTATGTCTGATAATACCTGATTACCCCGATATAGCCCGCTAACCTTGTTTTGATATTAGATTACTTTAATAACCATGACACTATCATGACGTTATGTTTCATTTTGATCAAATTCTACTTGCACACAGATATGTGATGTCATTGATACAAAGTAACCATGGGAATAAAGGTAAGTAATACATCAATTGTGTCACTATGATGTGAAATATGCCTTTGTTCTTGCTAAATATAGAGCCTCCAAAAGTCGGCCTATATTGGCAGAACTCAGGCATATTTCACGTCATAGTGACATAACCTCTAAATGCACTGTACATGTTACATACTGAACAAAACTGGGGCATTCTACTGTCTGTACAGTAGAGAAGTATTTTACAATAAAATGCATTCAACAAAACAAAGATATTCTACATTACAGTGGTACTTAAATTTATATATAATTTAAAATTTACGGCAAATTTTACAATTTTATACAAGATATTTTAGATTTAGAGCACAGCTTCATATTGAAAATGCCAATCGAAGTTACTTAAGTTAGTTAAGTAGTATGAAACAAAAATGTGAACTCTGAACATCTTCTGATTCAGATGATACTGTTACCTTATCTGGTGAAACTCTATCCTCACTGGGAATCACAACAGAATCAAACCCAGTATTTTCTGCCTGTAAAAATAAAACAAGTTAATGAGTCAGTGGTTCAGGTCAGATATATACAGTAAGACATGTTTAACCTGAACATCACTTAGACCATGCAAATGTTCAAATAGATAGGTATTCACCTTTGAAGGGTTTTTCGAAATGAATGATTAAAAAATGGTATGGAAAGAACACTGATGTTGAGAGGTGTTCAGATTGTTCGAACATACTGTAAAACGGGTAATTTTGACACCGGGAAATTTTAGCGATTTTTCAATTTTAGTTTTTTTTTTAATCTTTAAAAAATCAAATTAGCGAAATGCATTGGAAATTTTATCATTTATGGCAGAAGAATGAATAACGGACATGACAGAGGAATTATCAAAATGTAAGACTTCTAACGCACATGGTATTGGTCCAAACTACTGTAATCTCATCTGACTAACCACAAAATCACGGTAGCATTTAAAATCGTTGATTTTTTTACAAACCGGAAGTCGAGCACTGAACGAAAAGCTCCTTAAATACTAGTATTCATGTAGTTTCCCGGGAATTTGCAAATTTTAGCGCCCGGTTTATTTTAACCCCCGGTTTATTTTAGCGAATTGAATTTTTAGCGAAACTATAGCGATCGCTAACAATCACTAACAATTACCCCTCGCTAACAATACCCGTTTTACAGTACATGTTTTCTGTGCTTCCTGTAAATCATAGAAGAAAAATGAGCAACTATACATATAACATATTATTGCTTTTATGACTTTTATGTAGAGCAAGACTTCCAATAATATTTAAATATGATAAAATGGATATCTGGCTATCTGCACAAAAATAGAGTTTGATATTTACGATAAACACTGATAGTGATAAGTTAATTTTGCATATTATTTCGTCAGCTGTTGCCTTACCAATTTTGGAAGAATCCCTGCTGGACCTGGAAATTTCCTTTTTATTCTGCGGGGCCCATGTTTAGTTGAGATGGGAGTAACAACACGTTGTGCTGGCTGTCTTGCTGGACTAGTGGTCACAGGTACCCTTACTCTCTGGGGTGCCTGACCCAACACACTGGGAGAGTTTGTAGAGATGTTAGACCTTGCTGGCATTGATGGTTGAGATGCTTTAATTGGAGTTCTTGTTGAATTTTTGAAACAATAGGTCTTTTTATGCTGTTCCTTGTTTGTCACTTTATTATTTGCAGGAGAATTTGTATTGTTTACTGCAGAGAAACTGGATTTATTTACATCAGCAGTTGAATGTATATCAAATGATGGTTGAATACTTGTGGCAGGCTCTGTTTGTCTTTGAGTCGAGAGTTCTCTTTGAGGTGTGACTTGAGCTGGTCTTTGTTCAGTGTTGATTGCCAATGGTATTCTATTGGCGGACCTCATAATGTTTTTTGCATTCGAACTAAAATTATGTTGGAGAGTTGTTGGTGTAAACTGATTTTCTCTACCTTCATTGCTATTGGTCTCAATCTGAGGTGCCTTAAATATTTCCCTAGACAATGCTTTTTGTACCGGAATTGAACTTAATCTTGATGCTCCATTAAGAGTGTTCTTTCCTAAAGGAGATTCACCAAAACTTAAATCTAAATCAGAATCATAGCTATCCTGACTGATTTTAAAAATCGCACTTGATGTCAAAACATCTGTTGGTTTTATTGCATCTAATATATTGCTTTGCTGTTTTCCGGACTTATGACAAACTGCTGCGACATCTATATCTAGCTCAAAGTCTGGGCTGTTTGAGGATGGTATCGAACTGACTGGAAGTTCTGGTGAAATTGACTCCATAGAGTTTTGATTAGATGTATCTGAGTTAAAGTCAATCACAGAAGGATAATTCTGGATCTTATTTGATATAGGTGACACGGTAGGACTAGACTCAGATTCTTGTTGATTTTTGCTGATATTTCTATTACTAGGAGAATCATCTTTGAGAAATGATGCAACCTTTTGTGCTGAGATTTGAACCCTCGTGGGTTGATCCATTGGAAATTCCTCACTAAGTTGAGAGGATTTGACAATACTTTCTTGGCTATCACTAGATGTTGTGAACTTCCCAGGATAATCACGAAGCTCATTATGAAAATTGTCTTTTGTAGACTTAAATTTGAATTTCTTGCTTGGTGATATTAACAAGTGTTTGGTTTTAACATTTCTAGATGACAGATCAACTGATGACACTTCTGGTGATTTCCTATGATTAACTGGGTGATGAGATGATTTTTCTACAGAGCCAATTTCAAACGATGAGCGTTTCTTTGTGACCTTTGGTTGAGAGGCCTCTACTTCTAAAGCTGCAGCCAGGAAGTCCTGAAAATAATCAATGTATATTACATTTTTCATTACAATACCCACTTTTTAGCTTTTTAATATTCAACCCCAAACAAAAACACCTAGGTGCATTAACTTGGAAAACATATTATTCAAATGTACTTAACTCAAGACACATATTAAAATGTGAATCTTTGTGCAACTTTACTAACAACATTTTGATAATACCAAGTGTCCTATAACATTTGCAGCTGATTTGAATTACTAACCTCATCCTCCAAGTCAAAACTGTCATCATCATCTTGTATTTTAAACATGATGGTGGATTGCTTGATGAAATCCAGTCACTGAAATTTAAGCAAATGAGAATTAACCATGTTGTCAACAATGCAGTTCATGGGCCATTGAGGTAATTGCTGGCTGCTCTGTTTCCATTTTTCTGGCAATTAGGGCAATTGACATCACCATTTCAAATTGTTTTATGAATTTTAAATGAAAAGAACAGGCAAAATTATTTGAATCATAATTTTAATTATAATTTAAATCAGTTTTAATAATATATTGTTTTTCATGCATCTAAAATCTAAACCTTGGTTAGATTGATGGTCTCATTCACCGTTCCACAGCTGGATGTATTACAATGTATTTTCATGGAACTTGTTAAATATTTATGTTTGTTTATGATCTTTTTAATTGTCTTAAAAATTTGATCGATGTCGATGTCATTTGTTAGGATAATATTTCATTACTTGCTCACTATAAAATACTACAAATTCACTATTTTAGTAACTAAAGTAAAAAAACAATACATATATATACATGTAAGTATATATATTTCAAATATAAATGCACACTTTATTTTATTTCTACAAAGAAGTGACCATACGTATATAAGCAAAATTCCAGGTGGCCATTTTTCTGACAATAAAACTTTTTACATCTCATTTTCAAATCTTTGCAATATTCTCGACTACAAATTATTATTTCAAGTCTATCATATGTCAAGTTAATATGACAAAGGAAATAATACTATATTTAAAATATGTATGTGGTTTAAAATGGAATCATAAAGCCAGGTGCCCAAGGATACACCTAGGTGGTATTTAGTAACACCCGCATGAGGTCTTTGTTATTCCAAAGACATTTCACCATGGGCTTTCAACTAGAAGGGTTAGCAACAAAACATATACATTTATCTAATACTTTTTGAAATATTACTATAAAAGGGAAGCATGGCATTGCTCATTTTTAGGTCTCATGTTTATTACACAGAGTTGCACACATGCTATCTATTGCAAGGCTTATGCCTGGCACAACCGTCACCATGTAATCAATTGTTTTTAAGTTTCGCAAAGATCCTGCCATGACCGTGGTATTGTTATCGTGAAAGCCTGGTATAACCGTGACAATCCTATGTTATATTGCAAGGCCTGTCATGACCGTGGTAATGTTAACGCCTGATATGACCGTGACAATGCTATATTATATTGCAAGGCCTGTCATGACCGTGTTTTGTTAAAGCCTTATATGACTGTGGCAATGCCTGTAATGACCGTGGTAATGTTAAAGCCTGATAATGATAATGTGATAATGCTCACGTTCTTGAATGAGATCGTAGAATTTTAGTTTGTGGAAATGAATTATGAGTTAAAGTAGTACATGTAGTAGTAGTCTAGATTTACATATTTAAGGTCAGTCATATCAGACGTGGGTCATGACACTCAGACAGGCCTTGCAACCATTGTCACCCCCATATCAAGCTTTAACACTACCACGGTCGTGTCAGGCCTTGCAATATAGTATAGCATTGTCACGGTCATATCAGGCTTTAACATTACCACAGTCATGACAGGCCATGCAATATAATATAGCATTGTCACGGTTATACAAGGCTATCACGATAACACTATCACGGTCATGGCAGGATCCCTGTGAAACTTATAAACACTTAATAACATGGTGACGGTTGTGCCAGGCATAAGTCTTGCAACAGATAGGGTCTCGAGTTGCATACCCTTCTAACAAAAAACCCCATGATTTCAGTTACTTCGAGGAAATATCTTATTTACAGACCTATCACTCTTTGTTGTTCTAATTTCTATGTATTTTTTTTTGGAGAAGAGTTACACGTCTCCTGTTAGTCATCACAAGGTTACCAGAGAGTGTCAACAATTGAGAAAAATTTCGTTTTCATTTTGATTTTGAAAAAATAAAATTAAAAAATCTAGATCGTTGGAATTAGTAAGCAATAGAGCACAGAAACGTACAGTAGATACTATGCACAACACATCATACAAACACTCTTCAGTATAATAAACTCGAAAACACTTAATCAAAGGTAGAAAACTGTCAAATTCTCACCTAAATTTTATCTCAAATTTTCCGCCATATTTAATATTACCCACAATGCTTCAAATATACACTGGACGAAATACTTCAAAAAAAATGGGACACTGGCAATAACGTTGTATCATCTACTACCACGTCTTTTATTCAGACATAATCCTCAGCACTATGAGATGTGTTCAATGTGGTTGTTGGAACCTATGGAGTTCCATCTATCCTAGGATTTAACTTCTTCTAAGGCTGTATTGGCTAGAGACTCGAGTAACCTAAGATGTTTTCTTCATCCTAGATCTATCCCAGAGGGGAAATAACCCCAGAATTCAAAGATGACATACGCGTCTTATCATGTAAACTTGTATTGAGATGACATACATCTCTGATTGGTTTAAAAATCGCCAAACAAATGAGGTCATCAATGGTGGCTACAAAATCTTTGAAATACGCTTCGAATAATATAATGTTCATTTCTGGCATGTAGCCAATATAATAGCTTCTTATTCACATCAAGATAAAGAAAGGTGTACGGAATAAGCCTATATAAATTAAAACATTACATACAGGTGTAGTATTTGGAAACTAGGTGGTGAAAATTCAAACAAATGAAGGTGGTAAGCAAGAGACATAATTATGTCTGTCATCTCTAAAGCTCTGGGGTTTTCCCTCCTCTTCATCTATCCCAAGGATTGACTCCCAGGGATGCAACTCAATAATTCCAACAATAAAAATGTCAGAATGTTATTTTCTGAAACTATAACTTATTGCATAGGTCATCACAAAAAAAGACAGCCAAAATATCACTTTAAAACATGAAGTTGATTCAATCAATATCTAGTTTATGCCATGAATATCTCAAGTGTTTTACAAGGCATAGATACGAGTATATCAACAGATGAAGAATTGAGTTATTCCATTTAATTAGTGGAAAAGAAAATATCATTAGAGAAGAATGTTGACTTACTTAAACTAAATTCAAGAAAAAGTCCAGAAAGTCATTTTTAAATTTCTTTATGTCAGTTAAAACCATAATGAAATTAACATTGTCCAGTTTTATTAATATTATTACTGTCATTATTTGGGTCTAATCACAAACCAGATGAACATAGTATGGATTGAGGAAAGCCTTTTCAATAAAATTATGTACTGATAATCTGACATCCTTCTTGTGAAAAAATTCAAACAGCTCTTGGTAAATGTAAAATAATATAATGTGTGAAAAATAAATTAGTCCGTGAAGAAAAAGAAAACACATTTTTCGAAAATAAATAGAGATTTATTTCGTAACCCTTTTAACTATGCATAGTTTCCATATGATTTCAAATCAATTATGGTAATCAACTTATGATGTCATAACAACTATGTGAACCAACCATATCACAATATTTGAGAATTTCAACCCATTAATAAATCTATTCTTTTTAGATAGATTAAGGTAGGTAGAGATCAATACTTTGCATATTAAATGTCATATGCAACAGGTTCTAAAGTGGCCCCATTAGGCCTACCTTAATGCTTTGTTATTCTGCCAGATTTGCCTCTTTGGGAGATAATTCCTCATTCTATAATAACCCCAAAAAATATTTTATTCATTAATATACGTATTAAACTTGGACACAAACCTTTTCCTGAAAATGTCAAAGTTTGAAAAATCGTCATTTAAGCAGTACAAGTTCTGAAACAAATATCTACTCAAATACTTAACAACTTTATAATGGAAATAATTAATTTTCTTGAATAACAATTTTGTTTCATCAATAACACAAGAGAAGGTTTGTGGCCTAGTGTATCGATTCATGATTGTGTAATATAGATATTAGCCGTTCAACTAAATTGCAAAATAACAATGAATGCAATCTGTATTAGATATACAATAACTTATTTTATTCCATAATACTACTGTTTTCCAAGGGAAATATGAAGGAATAAAAATCGTATTGAATCGTATTACATGAAAAAATCGTATTGTCCCCGGGAAAAAATCGTATTGGAGCGTATCACATGAAAAAATCGTATTGTCCCCGGGAAAAAATCGTATTGGAACGTACTAACCTATTTTTGGTTTTCCTGTTATTTTTAACCTTACCTAATTGATAAAAGCATTTTCAAAATGTAACATTTTAGTGGAATGTATTATGGAATAAATAGGTTATTTCTGGTCGGGATTGAATATGGGTTTCATTCCTCGGAAAATATGATATTGACCTTGGGAAATATCATATTGACACTCGGTCGCTGCGCTCCCTCGGTCAATATCATATTACCCTTCAGTCAATATCATATTGTCCCTCGGAATAAAACCCATATTCAATCCTTCCCAGTAAATAACCTATATGCATCCTAAATTAATAAATCACTTCTGTGTCTTAACATTTCTTTCTATTGTACTGTACACATATATACATACCAATATAATATCAAATATAATTTTGTTTCATATCTTGAATAATAAGCACATGTTAACATTTCAAATGTAGACTTCCTGATATCTGTAATTTGTTATACATATACAGGTCAATACATATGCAGCAAACCCCTCCAAACCATTTGCAACTAGCTATAGTAATTGCTATCTATCCCAGATAGAGCATTAACTATTATTCCCTCCTTTATTTACAAAAGATATGTGTCTAACCCAGAGTCAGTCTGGTAACTACATATACATGTACTTGTATAGCCTGGTATACGAAGTATAAAACCTGTGTAAGTGGAACACCTTTGCTACCTCTTAGATGTTCCATTTACAGAGGTTCATTTTACAATAAGTAAATAAGCCACTTACACATGCGCTCAACTTGACATCCTATATTGTATACCATACCCAATATGGTATATGTGACCCTTTACAGAACAAACAGCTGAAACCCACTCTTAAATAAACACACGAGTGGAGCATTGAGATAATTTTCCTAGGAATAAAGACATATGTTTTAGAGACAGTTCAAAAAAGTATATGTTTAACAAAAATAATGCAAACTATAGCCAAACTTTGCATGCAAAACTTCCATACACAGCACTTACAGAATACCTGGGTACAAAAACCAATGAGTGAAATGGTCTGGCAAGGAATGTCCCCTAAAATTTATAAATCTTTATTTGCCTAAATCAGTATTTTTTACTTATCTGATCTTGAATTATTACAGAAATCAAAATAAGTAAAAGAGACCGACTTGGGCAAGGCTACTTAATTATATCCAGTACAAAATATGACATGTGTATTGTCTAACAAGGGAAAAGGACTGTTCTTAATTCAGACAGAGCTTACTACATACTACATAATTGAGATTATGCTTTAAGAGAGATTAAAATTTACTACAGTATGTACTATTTCACTATAAGTATTTCATCAGCTGGAATGTATACTAGGACTAGACTAGTTAATGTAAGTTGATTAGCATCATTTTGTTTTTCTATGATGATTGGAAACTATTTCTCAAATCTTTAATATTTTGACTATAGAATACAGTACAATAATGCAATAATGTATGAGTCGAGGTTTCATTTCATTAAATTCTGCATGGACTAACAGTTTAAAAAGATCTTTGAGTATATGCTCAACAATTCCTCCTAGAATGAACCATAGATTCAAGATGAAATTATTTCAAGTTATGCCTTCATGTATCTGAGCCCCCCCCCCCCCTCCCAGCTCCCTAGACCCTATATCAAGTGCTTTATAGTTTATACATCATGTATTTAATCAATATCACAGATCTAAACTTGTGCATATAGCTAGAATATTATCTCTATTCGTGACGATGGAGTAGTTCATCCAAAAGATTAAAGGCCCTGTTTTTACTAAAATCTTTTTCATATGTTATTGCTTGTTTAAACAAAACATGTGAAATGTCACCACCTGCCATTTATTACAGATGCCAAACACCAACCACTGAACACTGTCCACAGTCTCAAATCCTGGAATCTTTTGCATGTAGCACATGTCATGATGGCTTTACTGTCTTTTGGATACTACCCCATGTTATTACTTCTAGACTCAATAAACCTTAATGCATAGAATATTGGTAGTTTCAAATAACAAAGGTACTAAATCCTAAAGTTGTAGAAACTAGGTTCCATGTTGTATATTTGCGCCTATTGTTCCATGTAGAATATATATTTGCTTATATTGTACCATTTGGTATATATTACGTATGGTACCATATAAGTGTACATGTAGTATATTATAAGTTATTGAATAATTTGAAGTGCAATACAGGATATATTCTGCTCGAGAAATCATTTGAATGAGACGAAGTCGAGTGCCAATACAGAATATCGAGACCAGAATATATCCTGTATTGCACTTCAAATCATTCTATAACGTTTTTATCGTGTGATGCTCTGTATTGCTACTGAGAATGTCCCCTTCGTACCAATATTTTCTATATTGCGACAGAGATGATCAATGGGGACAATCTCAGTAGCAATACAGATGGGTACAGCACAAGAACTGACCAATCAGAAGGCTTCATTTTACAGATCATACGATAAATGCACATATTGTAGGATGTTTTATATAATATGCACCTATGGTACCATATATTATAAATGCATCTTAGGTACCATATTCTATATATGCAACTTTGGTATCATGTATTCTATATGCACCTCCTGTACCATGCTCTTTATATGCACCTATGAATTAAGTGTGCATGTAGTACTTTTATATGCACCTATGGTACTCTTCTACAATCACTTTGTGGAAGTAAGTCTTCTTTTTCAGCCTCAATAGCAGCCTTGGCATTCTCCTCAATTTGAATTTTCTCTTTCATCTCTGAGCGTTTTACGAGGGTGTAAGCAGTGGAGCCCCCTAGCACGACAGCATTGCTACACCACCATAACACTGGTTTAACATCTGCATACCATAAACAGGCAAGAACTGTTTGTGCACAGGCTTTGGCTGTGCCTGATATATTATGAGTCAATGGGGAAGTGACTTGGATTTGTAGTCCCGTGATATACCCTATAGCAAATCCAAACACTCCACTTAAACACATAAACATCCAAAATTGAATATCAGATAGTTTTTCAAATGAAAATATAGTTTGTGGTTCTCCTGATATGATCATGAGTGGAAGGAAGAGGACACAAGCATTGATGTTGTTATAGAGGGCCAAACGCCATATATTATTGTCGACAGCTGGGAGTACTTTCTTTGTATAGATGGCGTATAATGCGACGGAACAGCTAGCAGCAACACCATAACATACTCCAGTGACAGAAAGCGAACCTAAAAAACAAAATAGTATATTTGACATTGTTATTATGATTTAATTAAACGATGGCGAGATAGATTGAAGGGTTTGAAACTATGAACAACATTTGAAGTCTCTGGTTCCCTGATGTATCCCTTCCTTAAATAAACCATGCTTTGAGAAAATTAGAGGAACAATGCAAGGGATGAAGTAAATTTTTGTAGTTGAAAATGTTATATTAAGTGGGGCTTTTGCTATAAATAAACATTAAACAGCTTTATTTGTTCTTATAGTTTACAGCTATTTGTATCGCAAATGTTTCATATACATCTCTGGTTGTCCTTGGTTTTACCATTTTAGCCTACATACAAGATTGCCATTGTAGAACCAAGGGTTATGATGGCTGTAGGGGTCGGAGATGGGAAATTACATACCTGCTGATCCCTCCTGGTCAACTCCCAAGAAGAACCCAGCAATTATGACTCCACAGCAAGCCATGGCTTTAATGGATGTTGTCTGCTTAAGAATGATGTATGATAAAATCTGAAAAAAGGAATTTACACATGTACATGCCAGATCAATAAAACTCTGAATAATGATAATTTTCATCATTGACAGGTAGATTAACTTAATCAATGATACAACATTTTACAGAGACAGGTTGTCAATATTTCCAGTAGCAAAGAATAATAACAAAAATCTTGGAGGCAAGCAATAGATACAGAAATATTCAAATTGATTAGAAGTACATGTATCAATAAAAAGAGGATGTCTAATTTTCAAAAAATTATTATCAGATTAAAAATCATAATCATAAATGGTAAGACTTTTTAGAAAACAGACATGACATGAAATGTTGGGAGCAAAGAGATATTGTAAAATTGTGAGCATTTTTTTGGAAAGCTACTTTCAACTCATTTCTAATCATTGTTGCTTCCATAAATTGTCATCTGACCTAAAAATGGTAATTCAATATTTGAACTTAAAATACACAATTGGATAATTGATTAATTGATTAATTGATTAAGGCAATTGCCCTGCAGGGCACTGACAATTTGAGCTCTGAGATCACCTATTAACCAATGCTCATTAATTAATGTCGTTATTAACACAATATGATAAAGTTCACTACAGTTTCACTATTAAAAATCCACCTGCTGTAATATATTATTGAGACTCCAGATGAACTTATTACATTTTCATTTTACATGTATATATTTTACATGTCCAAGCCAGTAGCCAGTTTTTGCCAAGGGGGTTCAATTTTCTCTCGTCAATCAGGCATGAGAGTTGATAGCAAATAAAATTCAATTTTTGGGCAAACAAATGCAAATCTAAAATAGCTAAACAATTGTAATTGACATTTATTGAAACAATTGCTTTCAACATTTTAATCTCTTTATTAATATTGCTGCAGCTGTTGTTTTTTCCAAATATTCAGTCAATAAAATGTTATCAGATATTTTATTAAATACATAAATACATACCACATTGAAGACTGTAGTGAGAGACCTGCCGACATAGTAAAATGCCACGCCCACATGTTTCAAACAAAGATTGTTGAAACTGATCATTGCCACAAATACGATGGACAGTGGAAGCACCTGTAAGAAAAATACATATATTTGAATGTCATTGTGCAGGTAGCTTGCAAACCTTATATGAATCTAATTCATGAACACCAACTTTGCATCACTCAAGTAGCTCAAAGAAGCATTCCCAAACTGCAGCCGAGGTCTTAAACATGGCCTCATCGTGAGAAAATATTACCACCATCTGGTTTCAACAAGGCTTAACAATTTGTTGGAGACACCAACAACAAGTTGGAAAAGACTTAATATGGTTATAGCATTATGTCATCAGTTATTGTTGTATTGGTGGTAACATACAAATAGCACCAATATCTGGAGTAGGCTTGAATGAATATTTAAAAAAAATTAATATAATTGCACTGAATTGCCCAATTCTACCAAAATCAACATAATCATGCACTTCAACCTGACTATAAAAATTTGGAAGGGTACCCCACCCCCCATTCATGGTATATTATTTATCATTATCAAATTAGATTAAATAAACAAGATGCTGAAATCAGAAATTGAATGTGTTTAAAATAAAAAAAAGTCATAAACTTTAAGTCACAGTAATATACAGGGTGGGCCAAAAAAAACCAATAACCAACTTTAAATCAGAATGAAAATAGCTATTTTCAATATGATACATTGATTTATATATCATTTTAAAGGAAATCCATTTTCAAACAATTTGGTATATAACACTATGTCATGAAATCAATATTTAAGTTTTATTATGCTTATTTGGGAGGCCGGGTCGGTATTTAAGGTATCCAGATTTTAGGGAGAAAATAGTAAATCTGCGGAATAATGTTAATTTTTTATTTACAGAATATCATTTTGTTAGGTGAGTACATGTATTCTAATGCATGTATATTTGCATATTGTGTGACTAAATTTATTGTTAATGAATTTTAGTGTTGTTTATTATCAATAAGTACTCAAAGAGGGTCTGTTAAAAGACATTAAACGTATATGTGACGAGGATTTTATTTTCCAACAAGACATTGCCTCGTACCATAGATCAAAGAATACATTGGCATTTCTTTGCAAACAAGGAGTCAATTTGATTGATCTCGATGCTTGGCCACCTAACAGTCCCAATGCTAATGTGTTTGATTACCATACATCGAGCCATCTCGAGGAAATGGTACAATCAAAAGCATCCAATAAACAGCATTGATGAGCTGAAATAGAATCCAAAAGTGCTGAAATCGAAAATCTCTCAATAAGGCTATTGATAGATTGTGCTACTACTTGAAGCTTATTGTTGATGCAGAGGGGAGGGGGTGGGGGTATATTGAGCAATTGTTAAAATTGTTTTAATAAATAAAGTGTAAAATGTTATTAAACAACACTGAAATTCATAAAAAATAAATTTAGTCACACAATGATGCAAATATCAATATCCAAGCATGTATCCACCTAACAAAAAAATGATATTCTATAAATAAAAAATTAACATAATCCCGCAGATTTACTATTTTCTCCCTTAAATCCGGAGACCTGAAATAGCAACCCGGCCTCCCAAATAAGTATAATAAAACTTTACTATTGATTTCATGACAAAGTGTTACATACCAAATTGTTTGAAATTGTATAACCTTTAAAATGATATGTAAGTCAATGTACCATATTGAATGTAAATATTTTTATCCTGATTTGAAGTTGGGTATTGGTTTTTTTGGCCCACCCTGTATATAGAAAAAGGTATTGGTAATATGTAAGTTTAAATTCTGGGTGTGTTTCATCAAATGATTTAAGTAATTTAAGACGTAACTTAAACAAAGCTATAATTAAAAATGTTGGTTTAAGCAATCAAATTTATTAGTATACCTATGTTTAGCTGCAGGGTACATAAGTTACATACATACATATGTACACCACATACTGTTAACCAATGTATTCCTTTAGTCATATATAATACATGTACCTTGATTGATCAAAATGCATATTCCAAACCATATGAAGTTATTTTAACATAAATCTACCCTTTGTTAGAGCTTTACATAATAACAAAACTCTTCCAACTAAAGAGGTTTCTTTGATTTAGTTTATCTAATCAGAATATGTTGACCGAAAATAACAATACTATTTCATGCCTCAAAGTAGATAACAATATTTCTCCTAATTATGTACAGGATGATCAATTTAAGATGAAAGATATCTTTACTGTATATATCTGATACGGTCATGAAAGATATCTTTACTGTATATATCTGATACGGTCATGAAAGATATCTTTACTGTATATATCTGATATGGTCATGAAAGATATCTTTACTGTATATATCTGACACGGTCATGAAAGATATCTTTACTGTATATATCTGATACGGTCATGAAAGATATCTTTACTGTATATAACTGATACGGTCATGAAAGATATCTTTACTGTATATATCTGATACGGTCATGAAAGATATCTTTACTGTATATATCTGATACGGTCATGAAAGATATCTTTACTGTATATATCTGATACGGTCATGAAAGATATCTTTACTGTATATATCTGACACGGTCATGAAAGATATCTTTACTGTATATATCTGATACTGTCATGAAAGATATCTTTACTGTATATATCTGATACGGTCATGAAAGATATCTTTACTGTATATATCTGATACGGTCATGAAAGATATCTTTACTGTATATATCTGATATGGTCATGAAAGATATCTTTACTGTATATATCTGATACGGTCATGAAAGATATCTTTACTGTATATATCTGATACGGTCATGAAAGATATCTTTACTGTATATATCTGATACGGTCATGAAAGATATCTTTACTGTATATATCTGATACGGTCATGAAAGATATCTTTACTGTATATATCTGATACGGTCATGAAAGATATCTTTACTGTATATATCTGATACGGTCATGAAAGATATCTTTACTGTATATATCTGATACGGTCATGAAAGATATCTTTACTGTATATATCTGATACGGTCATGAAAGATATCTTTACTGTATATATCTGATACGGTCATGAAAGATATCTTTACTGTATATATCTGATACGGTCATGAAAGATATCTTTACTGTATATATCTGATACGGTCATGAAAGATATCTTTACTGTATATATCTGATACGGTCATGAAAGATATCTTTACTGTATATATCTGATACGGTCATGAAATACATCTTTACTGTATATATCTTATACGGTCATGAAATACATCTTTACTGTATATATCTGTGATACGGTCATGAAAGATTCATTTGAGATCATTGATACCAATTACAAAATTGTAAATCATCTGAAACAGTCTATTAACATTTCATATTGAAAATACTAAGTCTGATTTGAGACATTCTGCAACTTTGGCCCTATCGTTTTCAATTTGGATATATCAAAATACCATATGATAACATGGTAGACTGACTGGAGAAGATATAAATCAGTGATGTAGTTCAGAATTGGTTTATCACCAAATTAAAGAAAGCGCCAAATTAAAGCAATTTACAATAAGTGCTTCCTAACTGATTCAATTGTACAAGCTGTGCAACATTGATCTGACATAGTATGCTTTGATCTTGGATTTCAATGAGAATACGAACGGATAATTGAATTTAGACTTTTTGTTGATTTTCGTATATTTGAAAATGAACACTTGTCATCAATAGAGCTTTTGTATTTTGTATATCACTCTTTTAAAAATTTAGAAAATGATTAATATTATGTAAACATTTTTAAAAACACATGAATTATGGATATACCACACTGATATAATACCCTGACATGTGAAACTGATGTAAAGTAGTTTTGTAATATGTAGTTGTAGTTTGTAGATTTTTGTACACTGTAGTGACTGATATGTCATTTACATGACATGGTTATTGAGTCAATAAAAGATAAATATATTTGCACAGTTTGATCTTTCCGATCCCTTGTTAAATTCTAGTATTAAGGTTTGGTGAATTTAAGTGGTTCAAGCTCAATATTGATAATTGGTTGATTTATGTGCATGTTATTGTAACATGAAAAACCTTTTGACATTTATCTAGATGGCTAAATGAGCATACAACTTCATTGATTTTGACTGTATCTGGTTCACATATTAAAATCCCACATTATTTTTTGAGAATCTAATTGCTTTTGTCCCACAGCAATGTTCTATTTTAACATTTAAAAAACAATGACATATATTAATATTTAAATATTCTAATTTTCTGTGGAAAATATTTTCTCAAAACTGCTAACAAAAGAAATCACACAATTAAAAATGTGAACTTGGACCAATGGAAAGAGACAAGAGTAAAAATGTACGTACCTCTCTTGAAACTTTTACATCTATCTTGAATTCGGGAAATGTTATATGTCCTGGCATTAGTTTGGCTAATACACCAAGGATCCCACATAGTGCTACAGTCACTACGCATTGGAACCATGTTACAAACAGGGGGGCATCAAGCTAAAAGTACAAGAGACATTTCATTGTAAAAAATCATATTATGACTCAAAAGTCTAGAGGCTAGGCAACAGTTATTTGGACCTTTTCCTCCCCAAATTGAGTTACTGGATCAATCACTGGGTGGATAAATGCATGCAAAGCCTGGGTTTGTAACTGTTGTCTAGCAGCTTTAGTATTTTTTAATGAGAATTGTTTCTGATTTCCTGGGTGGTTAAAATAGCAGGCAAAAGATGAGACAAAGTGGTCAAAGCATCGTCAGAACTATTTCATTTTGTGCACATTTCATGGTACTTGTATAATGCATGGCTGATTAAAATATTGAAATACATTTGACCAGAACATTTCCCTTGCCTATATTTATATTTCGACCTGTTTCCTGCTTAAACCATTTATAGTACTGGTCAGTCAAAAGTTGTTGTAAATTTGTTGTAAACCTGCCAATTTGTATACAGTAGTAACACCCCAGTCACATTTGTCGTACGGAGGGCGTGCGTCGATCGCAGATCAATTAAATCAGTGTATTTCTGCGGCGAGCGTAGAAAAACTACGCTCGCCTTGCGGCCTCGGTACGGCGAATCCAGTTTTTTACAGGCCGCAGGGTCGCCGTAGAAATCATAACTCGGAGTTATAATATTTGTTAATTTCTGAGGTCCTCGTAGAAATCAACTGGCTCAACAAGATTGAATCATTATTTGTCAATGTTTCACGATCACTTTTCATTTGATATTACATCCTAGCACTATGAATAACATTTATAAACTGTCCCGATGTAAATAAAATGAAAAAAGTATTATTTATCAACAGAAATTTAAAATTCACCGTGCGGCTGCTGTGGGAAATGTGACTGCAAAAGTAAGAGAGCACAGAAATTCCACAGCAAGCGTAGAAATGTTACTGGCCGCAGAAATGATAGACCGCAAGGTCGCCGTAGGAAATGTGACTGGGGTGTAAGAAAACAAGATGGACTGAAAAATGGTCATATTACAACATGTTCAAGATGTTCAGATATACAGGTTATTAATAAAGTGTAGTTACCTTGAGATCTTCACTGCTAAGTAGATACTTGTTGATAAACACCAGTGAGATTGAGACAAACCTAAAAACACAATTCCAAATAATATTATAAGTTCAGTTCAGCAACATGCAGGTTTAGGTGAGGCCATTTGATGCCAGAGTTACATGAACACTATCCCATTGTCTCTTAAAGGAGAAGTCTCTCAGCTAGGTATGGCCTTTGATCCCTCCCATTCTTTCATTTTATATTCCGTAACACCCGTATCTTGTGTTATTTATTTTGAATTCAAATATTGTATAAACCTTAGAAAGTTGAACATGTCAAGGGTATTCTATAAGAAATCTGTTGGTGGGAGTTAATTTGTTCCAATTTTATTCATCATGTAATATTATAAGTAAACCCTTTATAGCCAAATGGTACTTTGCTGTAAATTTTCAAAACCTGTTGCTCTCTGGAGAGATTTCAATTAGAAGATGATGTTAAATCTTTATTTTGAGGTACTTTGGAAAGTTTGAATTTAAGTGATATACACTCTGTATTTAGCAGTAAATCAATGGTGTTATCATATCATGTTTACAAAAAATGTATTTAAATGTATAATTGTATATACATGTATATATAGATGCTTTCATTCATCAATCAGGTGTTTTCAATTCAACATTGGTATAATGTAAAGGTGAATGTCAAATGTATGACAAGTTGTTTTTCTGAGCTGATAACATGGTCACACCGGAATAGCCTGACAGCAGTAAAGTCAGATACCGTTGTCACAAATGGCGGACGTAACCTTCACTTCAACTCTTTAATCACTTGGTTCTCCTTTCATGGGATCTTATCGTCGCTAATTCTGTGCATGTATTGAGCTCTTGTGATGTTGATAAATTTGATAAAGTTAGAAACCTAGTCTATACGACATGTCTTCAAGAAACTCAAGTAGTAGCATGATCAGATCCAAAAAAGAGTCATCTAACAGACATCCCTGACCAGCAATGAATATTACATTTCTGTTTTATGTTTATAAAATTTAGCTTCTACCTTTTGTGGTAAGCCACACCCCCACACCACCCCCACATCACCCCCACACCCCTTCTACATGTATTTTTCTTCCATGGCGAGAATTACTTAAACTTTACAACCAAGTGCCAAATAAATTTTGCAAACTATTTGAAGCCGAGATTACTCACCAATAAACACATACAATCCCAGCTATCTTTCTCAACTGTGAGTAATAAGAGCTCATCTTATATGATCTTATATATTCTGCTTATAAGTCCTTCCAACACCTTAATATTTTCTTATATGAAATAGCTTGATG
This sequence comes from Owenia fusiformis, assembly GCA_903813345.2. NCBI lineage: Eukaryota > Metazoa > Annelida > Polychaeta > Sabellida > Oweniidae > Owenia > Owenia fusiformis. The sequence continues at coordinate 19,488,808 of CAIIXF020000005.1, read as the reverse complement.
AATATAGCACAATACTGGCATACAAGTTGAATGAGTACCACTTAAATAGGTACCACATGCATGGTGCCATGGTGGTGACAATTTTCACAACTTGATATTGCTAAAATGTCCCAGCATGTATCTGATGATGTTTCTTAATAGCCAATATTGATACATCTCTGTTTTTCTAAAATCATCTAGAAATAGCATTTGCATGATAGTTAATGTTTTTTCTAGAAATTAAGACACAGCAGATGTACAAGTTTTAAGCTTGGTAGGGATAAACAACTCCATGACAGTCCCCCAACAATGTCTCTCTGGCACTAGAACTGAAATTCTGAATAAATTCTGAAACTGAATAAGAGCAAAATGTTTATTTTAGTAAAAGAAAAAGTTTTTTAGTCAAAGTCAAGTTAATTTTCAACATTTTTTGGCAAAATAAAGACTTACATTTAAAGGACCATATGCACTCTCCATTGGGATCTCCCCATGAAAAAAAATAATTCGTCTGAGTTTTCAAAATGAGTATTCTGCTTTGATTATTACATTTATATACACACTAGTATCTTGTTGACCTATATTCAGCACTGTATTGATGTATAGGCCACTTATTAGGGTCATAATTCAATTATGAAGTGTATAGAGGCATAGATTCCAAACCAGGAAGTGTTTTTGTGTCTGTCAAAATCCATTTGCATCATACGCATCCCTACTTATCCAAATATGCTACTACATAAGGGGCGGGGTCAAAATATCGATGTTCATATGGAGACGAAAGTACTTTCGCGACGGGGGGAGGGGGTTTTTGGGCACTTTCGTTGACCAAAAAAACATCGATAATTCGGATCTGATATACAAAAAATAATTGGACTTACCCACTTTTTCTGGCGCTATGTTCTGATAAAAAGGCTTGTTTTCAATAGTTCGTGAGCTTTTTTGTATGATAGGTCCAAAATATCGGTAGATAAAGACGATAATTCGATCATTTTTCAAATAAATTCCGTACTTTTCCCTCCTCCTTTTGAAGAGTTCAATGCAGTTAAATTGCGAACGTGTGTTAATTCACCGTAATAATAACCCGGCAAATAGGATACGATGTTTTTTTGAAGTGACCTAAGCTTTCGTCTAGATGGGGGGTGGGGGGGTTGTTGTCCAAACGAAATTACTTTCGTCTCCATATGAACATTGATATTTTGACCCCGCCCCTAATGAAACATAATAGTATATTCTTTGGTTTTACAAAGTTGTATGATTTTTGATATGTGTAAAAGTTGTGTTTGGAGCATTTTTCTATGGCCATTTTGTAGGGAAAAAATGCACAATCTTTTAATTTTAAGTATGACCTGAATCGATTGCAAACTTCATATTTGCACATTTGATGAGATAAACCATTTGTGTCTTATTGTGAAATTATTAAGTTTGCAATCGATTCAGGTCATAGTGTATTTTTGGTATTTTTGTGATAATCAATGGAAACTAATGACCTCTATTGGGATCTACTGATATCCTCAAGTTAAGTCAATGATGCACAGCCCCATGTAAGTCAATACAACCTTACTGAACTAAATGGCCCCTATCTCAGCCTATGTGTGACAGAGCACTTTAATATTTTCCAAAGAGTTATATGACACTCTATTCTTCATGTTACACTTTAGAATTATTCATTTTGACCATAGGGGTATTTGCCAATGAACGCACCTCTTCCTTTTATATTATGTCAAATGTATTGATATTAAAAACCGTATCTTTCATTTGACACAAACAACAGCTCAAATGGACCACATCAAAGCTTGCAATAAATTATCAAAAAATTTTTTTGATCTGTCAAGCTTTATATATAAAGTTTTTATCAATGTCATTGAAATATGGCAAAGTTGTTTGTATTACATGATACAGCTGTACATTCATTTTTGTAGAAGTGTCGCCATCTTTTAAATAAATTGTAATTTAAAACATGCACTTTATTTAACATGTGGATGCATTCTAATGATCTCTGAACTTCAAATGCTTTTTTCTCTGTGAGTTATTTTTTTCTTGGTTCAATATTAAAGCAAATCAAACTTTGTGTCATATTCGAGCAAGTGTGTGAGTAACATGTTTCAATGGTTATTTTTTTTTCTTCTAAATTAAGTATAGTGCGCCTTTAAGTTTTCTAAAAACACAATTTTTTATTGTTTTTATTACTGGGAATTTTATATATATATATACATATATAACAGGCCTGTAGCCAGGAAGGGTTCCATGGGTTCGAGCGAACCCTCACCTGGCCAAAAAGTCTTTCAAAATCATGCAGTTTTTCACCATTCTGAGCACTTTTTCGTGATTTTGGCCATTTTTGGACCAAAATTGTCACAAGTAAACCCCACTGGAATTTATCAAAAAGTGAACCCCCCTTGGCAAATCCTGGCTAAAGACCTGTATAATATATCTAAGCGTCTGTTGATAAAAGCATAAAATAACTGAGTGTAAAGATAATGTCCAGTTTCAGCAATTTCTGGTGATCATGATGTCTGCTCAATCTAGTCTATATCCAAATTTCAGACTAGAGGATATAGTCTACTGCTCAATCCAAAGATCGTATGTCTACTCTGAGAATGTGACACACTCCAGATGATGTCACAGTCACACCTTGAGTCAATGTTTCTAAAATCCTTTCGTAACAATAAACACAGTTTGTTAAGGTTACGTCACGTGATCATTTGCTTTCATTGGCTGTTCGTGCAATCTCTTCTTTAGATAATAACCTAGATATGGATCCATTTTTACAAAAAAATCCCTACATGTGGTATGTGGGTAGATATTTTGAATCTCAACAGCACCCCCCCCCCCCCAACAAAAAAAGTTGACCAAGACCAGTGCCCCTCCCAACTACCCCCATAAATGTGGGGTTATTTTGAGGTTCTTTGATATTTTGGACATTTGTTTCTCAAAATGACAAATGTCCTAAGTAAATATCAAAAATCCTCAAAATAACCCCACATTTATGGGGGTACTCCCAACATGAACTGATGGCAAGGGCTTGTTTTACTCACCAATATGCGCTCACCACGAGGGCTATCTTGATGGACTGTGCGAAGAAGGACTCCATCTTAACTTTTACCTTTGGGTCATACCGGTGCATACCAAAGCGAATCTACCTGGAAACCAATTGGTTGTTGGTGACGTTGCAAACGTTCCGGAAAATCGATTTTTCTGAATGGAATTTCCAAACGATTTTGTTATACAATATTTGATTGGTTAGAAAGTTTCACAATTTGAGAAATAAACCAATCAAATTTTTCGACATAAAATAGTGTAAGGTAACGGCGGTGAGTAAGATTAATGTCATAAATAATTCAAAAGTACAAGTACAAAACAGTACAAAAAAGTGTATTTCTATGAATAACAAATTATTATACACCATTCCATATTTTAGCGACAAAAAATTACCTTTATTATGAGAATCGTCAAAATAATCTGAACAGTTTACGACAATCAGTACTTTCTTACGATTTTGCAACTCAAAAAGTTACACCAGAAAGTCTCCAATTTATCGCTGTTTACAAGGTAATTACGCTTTAAACACTTTATAATACATTGTTGTTAGGCACATGAGTTATCCAGACGTTTTTTTCTTTATAATCAACAATTTCCAAATCGCTCTGATAGTAGAATTTCATGTTGAAATTTTGATCATAAAATAAATGAGAAATTTTCTTAAGTGGGGAACAAAAATAAACCTCAACCATCAAAAGTTGTCACAATGAGCTAAATTCTAAGTTTCTTTTCTAAAACTCTTGCAAGCGGTAGAAAAATAATTCCCGTTCACTTTAAGTAGCACAATAAATGAATCCAAAGCTTCATACCTGCAAATCTAGTATGTATCCAACAGACTGACTAGAAGTCAGTCTGTTATGATGTACTACTTTCCTGTGGAAATTGCAGTGAAATTTTTTGCACAAAATTATCAATTGGAGGAAACATTTTTTCAATAAAATAAACATTACAAAATTCCAATTAAATAGTAAGGTACAATTAAATGCAATAAAAAGTAACACAGCATATTGTCTAGTGGAAATAAAGCTAGTTGAAGTAAAAATGTGCAAATTAATTTTACCCAATCGGCCATTTTGAATAGCACTTCCTATGTAAACAAATATTTGGAATTACCAAACTTTAACATAGGTGCCTTATAGTCTGAATATAATTCAGACTAAATAGAATATAGTCTACCTGCAAATCATGGGTGTAGCGCTATTTTTCTAAGTAGTACGCCACCAGCACAGGAACAAGAGTTGAGTGAATCAAAAAACAAGCATTCAGGTGGGTCTGGGGGTTCTCCCCTAGGAAAATTTTGAAATTTGGTTGTATTTGGAGCGAATTTGCAACCATCTGGTACGCCTGTGCGTACCCAGCGTACCAGGCGCTACGCCCATGGAAATGATGGATAAATCCCTACCAAATCGAACGAATGTTTTCATGAATCGCTATGTTTGTGATCTATGGAGGATTGACTCCCAGAATGCAACATCAGTTAATCTTATTTACTCGTGACAGGTTTCAAAATGGCGGAACAGCATTTTGAAAGCTGGCACTTGTCATGTGTTGCATTCTGGGAGCCAATCCTCCTTGCGGCATAATTGGGCTCCAAAATCACATCAACATTTGAAGAGTCGGCATTAACATGTGAATATCCACTTCAACTTTTTAAGCTCTTATTTGTCATTATGGACACAAATTCCACTATATCTGGACTTACTAGGACGGAGAAAATAGAGCACTGAATACACTGATGTAAGAATTTATTACATGTGCGACAGCATGTAATTTTTATAGCTATATTAATTCTTTATGTTCCCCACTGTACTTCTAGTACAGTCTGTTAAACTTCTTCAAAGGCATCTAAATACTACTGTGCAATAATATATAGAAAAATATATTCATATTGCACATGAATGACATTTGTATATGTTGGATTGCTTGTAAATTGGCTCATATAGTCTGTAACCTCTTATATTTTGATGCTTCTCTACCATGTTAATTCTGAAAAAATAACATGGCGGATAGACCTCAAATTACAAGAGGCCACAGGCTTATTGCACTAAACACTAAATAATCTGAAATATACAAATGTCATTCGTGTGCAATATGTATATATTTTTCTATATATTATAGCACAATAGCCTATAGATTTCTTATTTTTCAGGTTCAACTGCTTGCCTTGGGAGCAGTTTAACAGACTGTAGGCCTTCTCTTGAAAGTCCATGGCTATAGCCTACAGTCAGATTCATAATTCCATAAACAACTTTGAATCTAGAAAAGAAGCAATCAAAGGACCATGTTGCAACAGTATATGAAAAAATGACAGTGAATAGAATTTCCTTCATATTGTTATTTTTAAGGTACAGCTGGAAAATAACATTTTGGTAAAAATTACTATACTATGCAAAACTATTTTTTAACTTACTAAGGTCAAGTAATTAAAAATTTAATTTAATTTAGTTATCTATAAATTCTTTGTTAAGTACATGTAATAAAATTATTATACCTGCACATGGTTTTTCAATAGGAACACCAGGAAATTCTGATATTTCACACTTTCTATTTTTCCAAATTTTCTTTCAAAGGAGCTACCATTGACCTGTTTCCAAGTTTACTAAAAGTAGACAACATAATGATACTTTCCTGAAAAAAGCAAGGAAACATACACATGCCTTCATACTTAATTTTGTACCAGAAAATAATATGTGCAGGTATAGCAATTTTTTACCAAAATGTTACATTCCAGCTGGGCCTTAAACTACAAGTGCTTTTTTGTCTAAAATATTGATGTTTTTCAAATGGATAATACACATCTTTATCATTATTTTAGAAATTTGGCAGTCATACAGGCCCGAGATAACAGCCTAAATGATTTAGAAAACATGATTCATACCTCAATATTGCTATTATATGGCAACAGCAATTCACAGGCCCCGGGAACATGTATAACAAAATTGAGTCAACGACATCTGTATTACTTATAAGTAATAAGTAATACAGATGTGATGTTGATTCAATTTTTTTATACATGTTCCTGGGGCCTATGCTGCAAATGTAAGCACTGCAAAATTCGTAAAATGATCCACGCTCCGCCTTATGACCAATCAGATTGTGGGACGCATGCACAGTATCCAAGTAGAAATGAAATTCTCCATGGAGCCTAACCTGATATTTATTACTTGTTGTATTGAACTTCCCACTACCGTGGAAAAATAGAAACATTATGTACAAGGCCTAACTCATATGATAAGTGTGGCCTCTTGTATTTTGATCCTTCTCTGCCATGTTATTTTCGAAACATAAAAACCTGGCTGAAACCCTCTAAATTACAAAAGGCCACAGCTTTGCTGCACATTATACCCACACCATTATGTTTAGACGCTGCTTGGCTTCAAAATGGTAATGGTTTTGCTTTGGTAAATCATATTATTTTGAATAAATTGCTGTATTATAATGTCTCAAAGTGAATGGTCAAACTGTTCAATTCATTGAAATTTAATGATTGTAGATATGCAAGATTAAAGTCAATTGCACCCCCATGTTAAGTCTATACACCCTTGCTGGAATCCTCATTTTCTCAGAAAAACTCAAGTTGATTGAGTCTCGAGGAGTAGATTTATAGGGAATGAGTATTGGTAGAATCCATTTTTAAATGGTAGGGGTTCTTAATCAGAACATTAAAGCTTAACTAAGGCCTTTTTGAAAATCTTGGTTAGCTCTAGAGCCAACCAGAAATTCTAAAAGCAACCCCAATGTCTTGTTTAAGAAAATAGGTCCATGGTAACTCAAGTGTTGTCCTGAATCTTTGAGAAAAAAATTAGAAAGCATGAAATATTGATATTTCCTGGAGTTACCATTGTCCTCTTACCAGATTTGCAATTAGTAATGATACTTTCCTGAAAAATGTAAGGAAATTCACACTTTATTTTGTACCAGAAAATAACATGTGCAGGTATGATAATTTTTTCAAAAATGTTTTCGTTATACATGTACTACCACCTTAAGATCCCCGTCATAATGAGGCTATCTTCTGTATTTGTTTTCAGTTATACACAAACCATCCTGTGAAGTATGATTCCCAAACTATTTCAGTGGCTAATATTTGCCAGTGTGTACCTTGGAATATGGATTATGTTACTTATTGAAGACTCACCTATAAAGCTATCATCATCATACAAGGAAGTTGTTTTTGCAGTAAGTACAACTTTAAAGATTGATTGAATTTTAAGACATGAAGCAACGTGAATTGTATACTCTGGGTCTTGGGTTTATTTGATCTATTATAATAATCCGCTCTAATAGACATTGTTACTTAGTATCCCATTTATCGCCTAATAACACTTGAAATACATTTGACAAAACACGAAATGCAATGGACTCTTAGGTAATAAAAAATTTCACAAATCCCCAGGGATTTAATTGACAATGTCGCGAAGATCAATTTTTGCGATTTTACCTCAATCGCGAAACTAAATCGCACGCAAAAATACCTGGAGTACAGTATTCTTTTTATTTAATATTATTAATACACAGTGTTGACATAAATAACAAATACTTGTTTTTGTTTTCAGTCTCCAATATATCTGCTCATGACATTTGCGGTAAGTGTGATTTTTGAGACATTTTCTTTTAGTATTATGCTTTTAATTGATCTTTGAGAGTCCCTGCATTATTCCAAAAAGCTAAATACATAATACTGAATACCATATTGAATGGTGCTGATTACATTTGAGCTGCATTTTAAGTAATTTCTTCTGCTTCTTCCTCATATCTACAAGTATGTGTAGGCAGCCATTGCCCTTTACAATAGTTCGACTTCGCTTCTTAAACGAGAGCTCCATCTCCATAGTTTATAACTAGACTTTGCACCCAGGGTAGGCAGCAATTTGCTTCAGAATATTGAATATTCTCATCATGCTAAAAATTTACAGAAATTTAAGAACTCCCCTATCTCATCTTGCCATAGACAAAATTACAAAAAAATCGCTATATAATTCAATATTGGCTAAATAAATATATAAATGTTATTTTGTATTTCAGTGCTACTCCTTAGCTGTGATTGGCTATAGAGTTATGACATTCAATGACTGTACGGAGGCTGCAGAAGAATTAACAAAAGTAAGTCAATGTGAAAAAGCTAGGCTTACATTAGTGCACAATATCAAGAACACATGTAGGTCATGTATAAAATTTATAATTAATGCTGATATTGACAACAAGGAATAGAGAGTAAAATACTTGAAGCAACTTTTTCAAAAGCATGCCATAATGCCACTGTTTCCATGACAATCCTACTTCTATTTTCTGAAAGAAAGAATTAAGATGTCTTATCAATTATGGAAGTAATTGAAGATTTTAAGATGGGGGCACCCATTTTCAAGGTTATGGAAATTACATTTTCTGTCAAATAAGAGTGATGAAAAATCTGATTTTTCACATGTTTTGTCTTTAATTGGTATTTATTAAGCCAAATATATATCAAATGCAAGTCATGATTTTAATGATTTTTTCCATAGCTAATTCTAGCATTATATCAGAATTCCATTATTCAAGATTTCCCCTTTTTCTCGCACAAAGTGTTCTGTATCTTTTTGTGAAATCAAAAGGATATAATGAATAACTAAATAAATAAATACGGGTGATTCAGAAGTAAGATCAAAAACTGATATAAATAGGAAAAAATGTAAAATGATGTGCAAGAATGGTGTGTGCACCTGTTTGTACGTAAGGTATTGATGAAGAAGAAATAAATAATTTAAAAGTTGTACGTCTATGATAAAGTTTCATAATTACACTTTTCAGCAAATTCAAGAAGCGAAAGCAGACTTACAAAAGAAGGGCCTCAAAATGTCATGACAAAAAATCTGAAACCAGATGCCATCACAGAAAACATTTCATCTCTGAAGACATTTCATCTTTGAAGACGGCATTATTTATAATATTGAAGGATACTTGTAAGTCTACAGGGTGATCACTAATTTTTGGAAACACACATCTATTTTCTAAACCAGTTAAACTCATATAAAATCGCGACTAGGGAAATCATAGTTACACCAATGCTATGCTGACAAGTCTTTATATCCCCTAAATCTATTAAATTATGAAACTAAATTATTAAATCCCAAAAACAAATTTCAGTGATCACCTTGTATATGTTTGGAGGGATCTCATTTTAACCAAGAAACAACCTGAATATTTATTATTTGTTGGTCTGAACCTCATTACATGATTGGGGCTATATTACATGTGCATTAATTATAATACAATAACGTCATTTTGAAGGGCAATATAGTGAAATATTGGACTGAGGGCCGAAGGCTCAAGGTCCAGTATTTCACTATATTGCCTGCAGAAATGACGTTATTTGTATTATTACCACCATTTATGACCAGGGCTGAAATAGAAAGAAAATCTTATGCACTGAACGATATTTAATTTCCCGGGGAAAGTTGCCGGTCATTAATCGGCATTATTGACCGGCAATATGGCCCGCCACTATGACGTCACATACTGCTCAAGTTGATATAGTAAAATGAATGCCTTCTAAACAATCACTAATACCCCTAGAACAGGCCTGGTAAGGTGGTAATAATTTAATTTAATGCATGGTACATATCTATATTGAGGGACATTTTATAGGAGAAATGAATGTTCAAAAATTATCATTTTTCTTGCATCTAATGCCAGTGCCAATATTTATGCAGAAGAAGGTCCATATTTGACTTCTCTGTGAGTGAAAGAGAAACATGTACAGCTTGTATTATATATTGATACAAAATATAAATGCAAAATATATTGAAATTTGAATCCATTGTGTCAGTTATTATCTGTATTTGATGAAGGGAGTGATGAATAAAAATCAATGAACAATGCATTTTTAATAAAATCTAGATAGAACTACATTTTTATTTTTCTACAAAAATAACATAAATTGTACATTCAACAAAGGATAGTTTTTCAATTCTAAAAATAATGTTATGTTGTATGACACTTTAAATACACATTCTCAATTCATTTCTAGTCAAAATCATTTTCCAGGGAATATTGCTTTTATTCCATGATACCAGTTTCTGTTGATTAGTACTACATGTACTAACAACTGGGTATGTAAGTGATATTTTAAGGAATTTCAAAGATCCATTAAGACGTATCTATCTGTCTGTCCAGTCCTTCGAAAAATAATTTTTTACTCGGAATATTCCCTTCATTTTCAGTAAATTACATCCATATCACACATTACATAAGAAACAAGTTAAATATTCCAACTATTACAATATAAGAAAATATTATGCTGCACACTTGTGAATATTGTTACATTTTTATTGTCAGCAAAAACACCTAAATACTGTAAATTGCTTTAATATGGTGCTATTTAATTTGGTGGATTGGAAAATGTTTGGAATGTTGGAGGCTATTTAAAATGGCAGATTGGCTCATCAGTAAAATATGAATATTGGAAGGTTAGCTTGGAAGTCTCATGGCCAGGTTACACTTTGGTGACACTGGGAGGATTTACCATGATATGAGCTAAAATGTAAAAAATGGAGTTAAAAATCAAAATATTGAAAGAGCTCACAGGTCCCAGGGATTTTTCAAAAAATTGGCGGAGACAGCCAAATTAAAACGGCCATCGAATTAAAGCAATTCACAGTATTGGCTATAATCCAAAACCAATATTGGAGATGTGGCAGCTGAATTTGTATAATATGATAGTATTAAATAATAAGAGGTTATAAAATGGTTCATTATGTATACCAATGCTACAATGTCTGTTAGTAAATGTAGCAAGTGAATTTATTAATAAAAAGCCATGACATTGTATGTATTATCATAGATCCTCTAAATTACCAAAGAGTGGTATAAGATATAATATTATATGTTCAATAATAATATAAAAGTTTAAAATAATATAAAAAGCTGCTAGATAAAATTAATTATTAAAATTATGTCAGTGGTAAAAGTAATGTTGAGTTAACTCAAAATACAATGATGTACATTCAAAACCATGTTCAAGTCACAAGCTACTGATGATGAAGAAACTTCTATGGTGAGACAGTTATCCCACCTGTCTCATAGCTTCTTACACCATGCCATATCTAGTTTTCATTTGTATTTAATATAATATACATGTATATGCATTTAAGTGTAACATGTCCAAGATCATGAACAACCCTTACAATGGGCAATACTTGGCTACAGCCCTGGCTGCATCTTATTTTATTGGAACATAGTATGGCACAAGTAAATCATAATGAAAAATTGCAAATTATAAAATAAAATAAACCCATTTAGTAATGTATATATTGTGTAGGTAACACAGAATTAACACAGAATCTTAACCTATAATGACAAGTTTGAAACATCTAAAATAAATTATATTTTCAAAGGACATAAAATTATGTCTTAATGGACACTTCCTCACTTTCCCTCAAACTTTTCAATTGTTTACAAAAGTTTACATATAATCACGGGTTGAGATCAAAAAATCAGTTGCATTAAATAATCTGCTCGGGTCACATTGCCATGTCCGGCAAATTTGCCAAATTATATTTTTTTGGATGTAAAGGACATCTGCACCAGTTTCAATAACTTCGTTTTGATCGATCGGAACTGGGTTCCAACATAATTCCTACTTTATGAATGGAATAGCATTGAGTGCTTTATTTTATCAAAATCAAAGTAGTTTTCATGTTCAAAATTGTCTTAAATTATTGCTATTTCTTAGTAAAATCATTATGCTCCGGCACACCGCCAAAATTATTTGATCGCACCCCGTGATAATCTGCTATAAAAATGAATCGTACTACATGATTGAAGAAGTGGCATTTTAAATTCACTACAGAACCACTACATTCTACGTAATTACTGAACATCACTATGGCAAAATGATTGTCACTATGGCAACATGATTGTCAGTATTAACAGATTAAATTTTACTGCCTGCTTTTCACTTATAGCATACTTGTAAATCTCTTTTTAAATTTTCTGGTAGGTATTCTCAAAACCTGTAGAGTATCAATTTCTCAAATGGCTCTTTTAATTCTTACAGAAAAAATAATTCAAAACTATGGTTTACGACCATAAAAATGGGAGGTTGGCAGTATGTAGAGTATCAGGTTTTCTAAAAACAATGAGGAATTTTGGTATACTGTAACCGGGTCTCTATCCTGATTTAATTGTTTGGCATGTATTTTAAAGTGTTCTGTGCACTGCATTTCTGTTTAGTGTTTACACATCACAACATTCACATTTGTAGAACGAGGGATTTTCTAACTATATATATCACATATTCTTGTTTGGCAATTATTTTGTGAGGTATGTGCATAACACTCACAGTGCGAATGCTTGGAACCAGGATATTATCCCAAACTTAACTTTGAGCTTTGCAGTTTATATCCTAGTCTTGCTTAAAAGACCCTTACTCCCCCCCCCCCTTTTTCCTACTCTTCTCTGTATATAAAGAGTGTGAAGGTGATGGGGGGGTGGATACAGTCTTTGAGCAAGACTATTTATATCCCTTAAATCAGCTGTGTGACTTATTCCTACTGTTTAATTATTCAAGGTTCTATTTTTAACACTGGACCCTATGGACTAATCAGATGTCTCATATTTTCCCCTCTTTGACATGGTGTAATCCATTCACCAATGACACACACTGCACAGACATAGTTCATTTCATTGTTGACTTCCTAGGTTTGCGAACTTTTTTCCCTGACACAATTAACCCTGAGTCAACCCAGGATGGATTTGGATATGGAACTTGGTTCTGTTTGTGTATCAGTTCAAACCTTCCAACATCACAGCTAGGATTTTCCTTCCTGTCAATCACAACTGAAAAAAACACATAAAAGTGAACATTAATAATAATGGAGTTAAACATGTCCTGGAAGCGTATCTCTTCTCAGGAAGGGAATCTAATCCTTACTTAAATCAGCTGTTTTAAGGTAAATGAAATAAACTGATGTTTTAGTAAATTGCTATAGGTGGGGCTGATAATCATAGAAAATTGTTCAGATGGGCTGGTGTTAGTTACCTTTCAAAGTGTCCTCCAAGACACGAGGGCACAGTTTTGCAGTTGCCCTTGCACTGTACTCCATACTGGGGCTAGAGTTGATCTCAATTAACCAAGGACGCAAGTCTTCTGTTAGCATGAAGTCTGCTCCATATAGTGCAAAGGCACCCTGAAAAATATTGATATATTCTTGTTAAACTATGATTGGCGAAGAAAAAATTCTTTGTCGTTCTATATTGGAAATTTAAAAGCATTGGTCTACGAGGGGTGATCAATAAGTAGTGGACGTTTTTTTACACATATACTTTTTATAGACCAATCCCTTTGATTTTCCTACCAGAGATACATCATTCAATTATCTATCAATTCTGGAGATTGAAGACAAAATATGTAATAAATGTTGATATAGATTCAAGATTCAAGATTTTATTGTGTTTCAAACCAAACACTTGGTTTCCTCACAAAATCAATTACAAGACATTTACATATAATTATACAGTTAAAAAACAACATGCATTGTTTCACAAATACCATCATACAATCTAATTTTTTCCTTTTTCAAATAGCTCCCGACACTGATTAAAAAGTTTATTTATAAAATGTATCAATTCGTCAACAATTTCAAAATCATCAGAAGTCATTAAAAAGTTATATTTTTCTTCATCCGACATATTATCAAATGTGTCAATAAAACTTAGTTTATTAAAAAATTCAAATCTACATTTTTTATAGCCATCACACACAAGAAGAAAATGTTTTTCATCCTCTACTTCCCCCTTATTGCAAATCTGACAAATTCTTTCATTTATTTCAAGTCGATGCTGTTTAGTGCCATCTTTTTTCTTTTTCTCGTGTCTCCCTGTTTCAATTCTTAAATTATGGTTTGCTAATCTAAATCTGGCCATTTTAAAAATTAACATTTTGTTCACGCTTAATGTTAAATATCTTTCCAGATTGTAATCAATTTTTATATAATTTCCAAGTTTTCTATTTTCCCTTATGGCTCTATCATTATGTTCTATATATTTTCTTTGCATTTCAAGTTTAATTGCTTTTAGTAATCGTTTTATTCCAAACGTACTCCATCCTTATTTGCGTGAAGGAGGTACAGGTACCCCGGGACCGACATTTACGTCACATATTCAGATTTTAGTTAGATTTGAACTTTTTATATGCAACGAGTGTTGTGTTGTTTGAAATTTTTTGCTGACTGGTAACACATTAACAGAAAGTATTGTGATGTCAGAGTGTTGTATGGAAGGGATTTGCAGGTCAATTTGAGAAAGCATTGTGGAAGAAAGGGGTGGTGAGAGAAGGGAACACCCTACTCCATATGGACAATGCACCTGCCCACAGATCTCAAAATGTTCAGGAAACAATATCCCTGGACCTCAAAATCGAGTCCTTGGCCAATGCACTATATTGTCCATATCTGCTCACATGTGACTTGTTTATTTCTATACTACTTATTTCTATAGAGAAATGATGCAGGTTTATTGACATTGATGAAATAAAACAACCTGTGCAACTGCATATTGCTACCATGTCAGAGAATGGATTCAGCCTTGTTTCACAATCTTGAATTAAGAGGATGAGAAATTGTGTACATGTAGCACTTGATGGAACCTATTTAGAGGGCCCTGTAGAATGAATGTGGCATGAATACCACATAGTGATGATAAAATTTTCAAAATCAACTATGGCATAATAAAATGGGGTAATTCATGACCATAATGGTTTGTTTTGTTCAGCCTGCATTCAACTGCATTGCATGTTAAACAAGCTAAAATAGCTTCAGAATATGTGACGTAAATGTCGGTCCCGAGGTACCTGTACCTCCTTCACGGAAATAAGGATATATCAACATGTATTACATATTTTGTCTTCAAATCTTCAGAGTTGATGATAATTGAATGATGTATCACTGGTGAGAAAATTGGAGGGATTGGTCTATAAAAAGCATCTGTGTAAAAAAGCGTCCATTACTTATTGATCACCCCTCGTACATGTATATACTGACCTATATACATAACGCGTGAGATTTAACAATACTTAGATCAACTGTAGCCCAGTAACATACCTTCCTGTATTCTATTGCATCTTGGGATGCTGTCATTGAGCATATGATAGCATTCTTCATCCCTGAGTAGACAATGTTCTGCCATACATTCTCTGCATGTCCTTGATCACTAAAATATATAGGATTGTGTACATATAATTTTCTACTATTATGGCATTACAGTACTATTATATTCATAGGCTAAGGGCGATAGAAATCATTTTAAATAAAGATGGCATGGTAATCGATCTGTGTTTATCTATGTTTCTCCACAGGAGGAGTGAGTAGCTCCCATAATTCTTTCATATTCTATCGTATTCGGGGATTCCCCATTACATCATCTCTTGCATCATCTCCAATCAAATTGCAGGATTCGATCACGTGAACAATCATGAGCACGTGCTCTCTCAGTGCTGCGCATGCGTAGAGTTAAATTTGAAATCGGTGGAATGGCGTTAACATCAGTTCAACATCATCATTTCAAATCTACGGTAATACTATTGAAGTTACTCGATCCATACTTATAGAGAATACTCATAAAACTACAGTGAACATTTGGAGATCCATTTCAACGGCAAATTGAGGCCTGTTTATAAAATTTGTTTTCGAACGTGCTAATATGATAGGGCATCTTTGGGAAATCTCCCCCCCCTGGTTTCTCCAAGAGAAAAAGATAATACTGGATTTTGTTGGTGCTGCTATCTTTATATCGGCCCAGAACCTATGATTATATTACTTGTAATTGTCTTGTTCTGATGCTACATACATACAGTATGATATTCTTTGAAGGTAAAGTAGAGAGCAAAACGTTTTGACAGGGATGATATTATAAAGAGTAAAATTTTATATCGGTTATTCTGAGAATTATATAACTTAGTACATGTACATGTATCTTGTTGGGTATTTGCACAAGTGTTGACATTTTTTAATATGATATGAATGAATGGTCTAAAATCAAAATATTTGGTAGAAAGTTAGCAAACAGAGGATTAATACAAGAGTCGAGAATGAATGGAATGACTTACGCGAGATAATTGACAAACTCTGTGTGAGTCCACATGTTGTCATCTGGCAGAGATGTTGACCTCTCCCCAACAGTGTAGTACTTTTGGACAGAATTATTGCACAAATGGATTGCCCTGGAAGCAAACAAACATCCAATTAAAGGATCTACCTTAACTGTTCTAATGTACTGTCAATATAAATACCTATGTTGAAAACTTAATGACAGCTCAGGTAATCACAGGTCACCATGATTGTTACCTACTCAGGTATTAATTGCGCTGAGCTAGCAGATTTCGCTGAATCTGCAAATTTCCAGAACCAGTTTGTTTTTGCCCGACTGATTGACATTGTTATCCTTTGAGGGGGTTGAATTATGGTATATTACTTGTGTTATTATATGTAGCATGCTATATAATCTTGAATGTAACTTTGATGTAAGTCTGCATCTTTAACTTGGCTTTTCTCTCAGTTAAACTTTAAGCTGGGGCTATATTTAGCACAACCTAGAATATGATATAAATACAGATGGTTTAGTTCTAATTCTAGTTCTGGTTCCAAGTTGAGTTCTGCTTCTTGCTTCTGTTGTCTGGGTTCTGAAGGACAGTTCTGTGGGAGTCTGAGACTGGGTCGAGAGGTCTGAAGTCTGAAGATCTCTCGGCCCAGGTTCCAGGTTCTGTGCAAAGTATTGGTGCTGTAAAAAGAGTTGGTTCTAGGAATAGAGATTGAAGCCAAGTAACTGAAGCAGACTATTGAATAAACTTGTACTTAGTGATTTATAAAGGAAGAAATATTCTTATACAATATACTTGGATTGAACTGAATAACTGACTTGTTATGTTACACTTGATGTGATGGAGTTTGAGTTTGATGAACATTGAACATTATAATTAATAAACACCAACAGCTGAACTGAAGGACAATTCCACAAAAAAGTAATAGCACTTCAGCAATTGATAATACAGAACCCATAAACAATAAAACAATAAAACCATAAAAGGTTTCAGACATAGACCCACACTCTTAGACTTACCTGTTATCTAGATTGTCCAGTGTGTACTCTTGTGATGAAAAGCGTAAGTAACTGTCTTGATAAAGCCACACTGTTAATGGGTTCCAGTCAGTCACCAGGAACCATTGACGGATATCAAATTTAGTGTTATATACCAATAGAGGGCGCTCTGGAAAAATTCATATTAATTTCAATTAGATGTACATGTACTCTGTTACAGTGCCACTCCTATAATAATGTGCATCTAATGTGATACAGTTGGTAAAATTGTAAATGTAATACATGTTGGTTAAAATCTAGGATGGAGAAAATATATATCACTGAAATAAATCTACACATGTCTTAAAACAAAAGACAAACTAAGTATACGACAGAATAACATTTCATGAGATGAAACCCATGAGAAATTCTTTTTCCTATCACTATTAGGTATTCAATCTTTTAAAGCTTCGGTTAACTTACCTATGTACTTTTGCACAACAAAGTTTGTTTCTTTGCTCTCTGTTAGCGAATCACGCATATACTTCTCAATGTCTTCAAGTTTATTGAAACATTCTATCCCTGAAAAACATAATTAATTGCTTGATAAACAACAGGAACAGAAGGGTTACCATGTTGCCATTTTGTACAAGTTAATAGTCATAGATTACAACTAATCTAGATTAACTCACACAAAATAAAATGGTATTTCGTAAAAATGTCCTTAATGAGTAGATATTGTGAGATACTTGATATAGTAGATTTGGAAGTGGGAGGAGAAATAACAAATAAACTTTATTAACAAAGACTCCTTTACCACAAAGCTCTTAACCTTCACTTCTTACCTCTTCCCCTAGACTTGGCCCCTGGTTTGACCATCCATACATTCTTGAGTCCATCCATCTCATACTGGGCCCAAGCCTCCTCTATGCATTTGATGAGACCCTCACAAACATCTACTTGTGACTCTAGCAATGTCACCCCAGCACCATCACTGCAGCATAATTATATAGAATTTATGGTAAACAATGAATGGTAAAGGTATATGGTATATGATCTATTGTGTATTATGTGTGGTGCACAATCTTTAATACACCAACTAAAATATATGATGTTTGGTACTTTACATGATTAGTATATACAGTAATAGTATTTATCCCATACTTGGACGTGTTACAGGTACATAAAGCCAGTTTGTAAAAACTTATATTTTCATCAGCGGGCAGATATAGCTTTACGTCCCGCTCCGAGCGGGCAGATATAGTATATCTGCCCGCTACGTCATAATCGTCGCTCGCATATTTGTTCATAATTTGTAACGTTCGCGTAATGACTGTAAACGACAATGGAGAAAACACAGACAATCGGAATCTGTTTGATGGTTTAAAAAGGGAAGGAGCATCCACTTAATCAATCAAATATTCGAGAAAATAAATATGGGAATATTTGAGAGAACAGGAAAATCCACCCACGGCCAAGAAAACAAAACTGGACATGAATTTTCTAAAATATTTCCACGATTTAACAATGTGAACCAGATGACAAAGATTGTGGGATGGGATGGTATGGGATAAACATATTATCCTATAGTCGGTTCCGGATATTGGGATTATCCCTTGGCCAATATAACATATTTTCCCTCGGGACCTGCGGCCCTCGGGCAAATATATTATATTTGCCTCGGGATAATCCCAATATCCTGAACCTCATATAGGATAATCTCTATATATTCTATGGCGTATGAATCTATGGTATAAGTGGTGTATGATGTACAGTATATATACAATTGTTGATCTATGATAGAATCTATCATGTCTATGGTGTGTATGGTATATCATGTTTGATATACAATATATTGGTCACTATGTATTATATATGATGGTATACAATGTATGGTATACCATATTCAATCCATGATATACAGTGTATGGTATATGATGTATGGTATACAATGTAGGGTTTACAATCTGTGGTATATGATGTATGCCTGTTTTGTATGGTATTTGATGTATGGCATATGATATATGATATACAATGTATAGAATATGTAATATGATATATATAAAACCTCTAATAAATAGAAAAATGTTAAAACCCTTCAATCAATAGGCATATTCAGGCCAGGAGAGTCAGCCTCTAAAAGTTGAAACACTAAACATGATAATAAAAAACATCAAAAAATAGTTAAAGGTGGAAAATCAAAAGGCTTTAAAAGTCAAGACATACTTTGTTCATAAGAGCAAGCCATAATAATTCAAATTTATTACTAAATCTCACGACTTACTGTATTAGCTGATATGACCATTGTATCAACTGATCCCAATCCCCATCAGTTAACATATCCGGGTCTACCAGCTCATCAATATCGTCATGGCAACATGCCTTCAAATACTTATTGCACTGTTTCATAGCCCACTCCACTGCTTTTGGTGGCACAACCGTCTGAGCTTTACGAGGTGAGCTATCTCCCTTTTTGGTGACATGAATACCCTTAAGATGTATGCGTTTATCCTTTAGTAATTCAATTTCTAAAGACACTTTCTGGTTAGAGTCAATAGCAACTTGTTCATTTTCTGATTTTGATGTCTTTTCAATTTCAGATGTCTTTTCCTGATTGTCATTCCTGTTTGTCACAGCTTGTTTACTTGTATTATCACTGTTATTATTATGGGATTTATTAGCACTATCTTCTTCGTTTAGGTTATTGTCATTATTTTCTTCATCACTAGAGTCTTTATTTTGTTGACTGAGCTGAACGACCAATTTGACAATGTTCATACAGGCTGTCAATCTGAAGTTATCTGGAAATACACAATCATGTATTTGTACATCAGAGTGAAAAGATGCAATGGAATTTTTTTATTAATCAAAAATTATAGACAAACATGATAATTTTGAAATAAAAATTCTCATTAGAAGGATCATGGAATTGTTTGAATTGTGTAAAAATGACCAGAGGTGCAATACCAGATATACCCTAACCCCCATTGTTGTTGCCTTGGATACCATGACATAATCAACAAATAACATTTATTGTAATAGGTACCTATTTTACACCTTAAAACTTAAATAATGACAGTAATCTACCTATGAATGCCTCTTTGTCCTCTGGGTCATCCAGCCTGAAGCATCTTGGGAAGAATAGATTAGGATCTTCATTGTGGTACCATGGGACATTCTGTAGACTTTCACAAAGACCCACCTATTGGCAGAAAAATCAGATCAACATTTCAGGTTCTGATAGCATTGCATTGCCTGGAGCAAAGGAAATCAGAACTTTGGGTACATTATGACTCAGTGAT
Organism: Owenia fusiformis; assembly: GCA_903813345.2. Taxonomy (NCBI): domain Eukaryota; kingdom Metazoa; phylum Annelida; class Polychaeta; order Sabellida; family Oweniidae; genus Owenia; species Owenia fusiformis. Next base: position 19,468,442 of record CAIIXF020000005.1, on the reverse strand, counting down.
GATCAATAGGTCATAAAGAATTCAATGATGAGCAATTGGATGCATCAAAATCTCAATGATGAATAATACGATACAACAACAGCTCAAAATTAAGCAGTAGGAACTCTAGGATACACCAAAACTCAATGATAAGCAGTAGGATTAATCAAAAACTCAATGATGAACAGACAAATTCATTAAAAACTCAATGATGAGCAGTAGAATTCATCAACTAATCAATGATGCTTGAACAACTATTGATTACCACAACTGAATGTTTAAACATTATGAAGCCTTAGTTGCTAACATAGCCTGATAAATACATGGTAAACATCGATAAAACATAAGATTATGCATGCTTATACAGAAGTTATTGATTGATCATAAACAATCTTACAATAAATATTTTCAGCTATTATTAGCATAGCATTCACCCTGCCGGGATGAATTAAAAACAATAGATATATTATATATAAGTAAAGGTAATGAGACAAATGCAACAAATCCTGTAAATGCAGACAATACTTTTCAACCCATTGTTTCTCAATGACATATTGTAAATTGGTTTGAATTGGTATTATAAGCCATTTCCAACATTTTCTTCTACATAAGTGGTAACTTTTCATTTGAAGTGGATTTTGTAAAGGATCTTATGCTATATACATATATGGTGAAGAAGTGTAAAGAAGGAATTGATGGATTTGACTTAGCCCTATTTGTTCAAATTGAGTGAACAGCCAAATTTAAGTACATGTAGGCATCAAATATCCCAGATGCGAGTAGAAATGATCTTGATTTATGTCATTAACAATTCACAATTCAGTCAAACTGATGTCATATTTGGAATCTACATGTAAAATTACATTTAGAAATGTGGTTTTGAAAAGAGTTTATCAACTTTGAAAATTTAATTTTCTTTGAAAATGCGACTTCTAGGTCGGGGAGATTCCCCATAGAGCCCATGTTGTAAAACCACAAAAAGTGAAATATATTTTCTTGTGTTAGGCAGATAATATTTTCTTTTACTGGACATATTTTAATTTGTATAACTATTAGATACATAAAGGTAATATGAAAAGTGAACCATTAAAACTGATGCATATTCAAGTTAAAGGGAATTTTGTGATACCCTGCCATGTTAATTCCCCCGAATCAGCCACCTGGTGGCAAAACTGGTAACAACTTACTCGCATCTGAGTAATTAAAGCAGTTTACAGGATCTCATTTCTGGTCCTTTAATGTTTCTAGTTCACTTTTACTTATAGCTTTCTATTATGATGTTAGCACTTAAAATAGGGTTTTCTGTAGTCTGAGGACTCTGAGGTGCATGTATAAGTCAATATCAGAGAATATTGATTGTGAATATCTTTATGAGTATTGAGTAATACTCTGTGGGTTTACTTTTTATCAATAATTGATGCATAACTTTGATTTGATGTAGTTAGGTTGCTATGGTTAAATTATTTATGATGCTTGCTTTAGCAAAAAGCTTGTTGTTACCTTGTTTGGTTGTTGTTAATTTAGTTCCAATGGTTTAATAATTTATGATCCGTTTACATGATAAACCTATTTAAATGTTGTCTAGTTTGTGTTTTATATGAGTTCAAGCTGTTATCCTAATGTCTCTTAAGAAATTAGAAGATTTAGACAATGTCAAAAGTTATTAAGATTTAAGATGTAGAAATGTCTGAATTCATTCGATTGAAACATGGGATGTCTTCTTCACCAGATAACATTAAATATAAAAAGATATACGGTAATGAAATAATGTAAGAACTATTGAATGTTTTGAAAAAAGTCATGACAAGTAATCTTTTTTCATTATCTAATCCCTGTTTTGTGTCCTTTCAAAAAGTCTGTTTCATTATATTAGTGGTCAATTAGCCACTAAATGAATCACATATAGGATATAATTTAAAACTATTCAGACAATCCCAACCAAACGTTTGTTGTGAAGATGTTAGCCTCAATAGAACATGGTGGGAAAATCCCTTTATCAAACTATACCTTTGTTGTGAAGATGTTAGCCTTATGAAAATGGTGAGAATATCCCTTTATCAAACTATACCTTTGTTGTGAAGATGTTAGCCTTATGAAAATGGTGGGAAAATCCCTTTATCAAATTATACCTTTGTTGTGAAGATGTTGGCCTTATGAAAATGGTGAGAATATCCCTTTATCAAACTATACCTTTGTTGTGAAGATGTTAGCCTTATGAAAATGGTGGGAAAATCCCTTTATCAAATTATACCTTTGTTGTGAAGATGTTAGCCTTATGAAAATGGTGAGAATATCCCTTTATCAAACTATACCTTTGTTGTGAAGATGTTGGCCTTATGAAAATGGTGAGAATATCCCTTTATCAAACTATACCTTTGTTGTGAAGATGTTAGCCTTTGGCACATGGTTGAACATCTGTGTACTTTTTAATGAGTTCTTATCCACTGCATTTGCTTTCACAGAAAATATCAACGTTGGAGTTGAATTTCTCACAACATGGGACTGAAATAAGAAAAAATGGGAAGTAAATAATAGCTGTGTTTTGTTTTTTATGTCCTTTCAAAAGTTTAGTTCTAAGTAGTATCATGTATTAAGACATTCCCTTTGGAAAATGTCTACAGTTATAAACATAAATACTTTATGTACATATATATTATATATATATATATAGTATGGCCCCATCACTGCGAATACCTTTTTATTCTGAAATATATATATATATTAATTTTTCTCTAAATTCTTTATATTTTTGGAAAGGGGGTGACAATCTCTGCATGGTCATGCCTAGAAATCTGTTTCATTTTTTGAAATATGAACAGCGTTTGCCAACATTCTAATAAAATCTGGACAGTTGATGACATGCTTGTTTACTGTCTTTCTCTACTCGATTACTCGAGACATTGTTGTTGTCTTACTTTTCACAAGTGTACATACCATCATCATCATCATGTTTTCCTCTTCATCATTCAGCTTCATACATGGTCGGATTTTCCTCTGCTGAGTCTGCTCTAAATGCACTACAAGTACATGTAAATAATAATTAACAAGATGAAGAAAAATTATATTTTCAAATATCGTACTTCTGGATATATTTCATATATTGAAAATATAGAGCTTATTTATTGAGATCTGGATGTTGCTTTATATATCAATACAAATATATATGAGTAAAGCTGGTATTAGTAAAGCTGGTATGAGTAACATTGGTATTTTTTTTTTTTATAGGAATAACTCTTAATAAGTAAAAAGTCCAAGTCCAAGGCAACCATCTAAACATGTACCTCATTCGATCTCGTTTTTTATCCAAGATTTACTCACCGCCATCATTTATATGAGTGTCATCCTCATCGGAATCCTCAGGTTCATACATGGCAGAGTTTTTTTCTTTGCTTGGGATCCTATGAAACTTTTCTACCCATCCTCGTTGAAAAAGACTGGATCTGATAGCTGGGTAAGGCCCCATCACTGCGAATACCTTTTTATTCTGAAATGTAACATATATTTTGTTATATAAGTTTTGAAAATATACAATGTTATTTTTCCCATAGACATTTATTTTGAATCAGTAAATGTTTTGTCCAGTCAAAGAACTTTGTCAAGTTACATGCAATTAAAAGGCTTGAGCTGTTCTCCTCATACTGAAATGTAATTTGCACAATTAAAAGACTTGGGACACAAACTGAATATTCCGAAAATAAATATAAAAGCTTGAAACAATTCTCTCCTGAGCAGTATGATAGTTTCATTAATGAGAAATACATGTATTGTAGCTAGGGCATATTTCTCAATTCTAAAAGGTAATTAATGATTTTTCTACATGGATATACTTCACTACCTAACAGAAAAGAAGGTTTATTTCCATTACTTCCCACTATTATTCTTTTTATGAATTTAGCTGCTTGAAACCTCTCCCCTATGGCAATTTGTTAAATGTACTTTGATTTTATCAGAGAGGAAAGGGTAAATAGAGAATTGACTTACTCTGATTGCCTTCTCGGCCTCTATCTTGGCTTTTCTTTCAAGTTCTAATAAAGACTTGGATTTCATTTTGTCATTTACTCCTATCGTATTATCATTTAGTTGAACAATACGAGTTGGCATCGTTCTGCTGCGTCTTAGAACAGACTTTGGTGCCTCATTTTCATTCTGCTCCCTAATTGGACTACTCCCATTTATAGTTCGATTTAATTTTTGGCTGCTGTTAATTTTGTTGACAATGTGGGATATAACAGTTTGTTGTCTTTTCCAAAGACTCTCTCCCCCACTGACAGCGTATGAGTTGTCTCGAATATAAGGGCCTGAAACAAATAGGCTATGAGAGGAATTCAGATGAAGTAAGGGGCTACTGAGATAAGGTTTAAAGGTCCCATAATGTATGAGAGCCCAAATACATTAATGGGTTGGTAAAAATACCCTGTGCATATTCATAATAAAAAATTAACAACATCTTAAAGAAATGTTGTGTTTATTGAATATTAGAAGCGTGAGTGTATATAAACACGCAAAATGAAGAGGTTGAAAAATGAGCTCTAAAAATGGTCTATGCATCAACCCCCTACCCTTGTTGATGATTTAACTTGACCTAATACATCAATAATATTACAATTCAGTGCATTTGACATTAAAATGGAATATATTAAATTGGTATACTTACTTTGGTCCACATATTTGTAAGTTCTGTTTTTCACCGGAGAAGCACCTGGGACACCCTGTATTTTATTCAAAGAAATCCGCACTGATTTATTCACGGAAGTATTTGATTTAGTTTTAATAGGACTTCCACTTGTGTGTAATGTCTTTGGTGATCCAGGATCTCCAGGCTTTGAATTGATGGCATCTGCTGATGGTGACTTTGAACTTAATGTTTTTGAAGTCACAGTTTTGTTCTTGGTCCCACTGACAGGACTCTGAGTACTTTTGGTGAGACTCTTGTGAATTGGAGGTAGTCTGTCAGCCTGCTTTGTTTCTGTCATAGAATCCCGCGTAACTTCAGAATCACTAAATGGCATTTGCATTTTAAGTTTTTGGATTGTTTCATTATTTTGCTTATCACCAGTAGGTGGTGTTTTGCAAGATTCACTGCTCAAAGGTTTCACTTCGGTCATTGATTTTTCTGGCTGTTTTGCTTTGGGTGGTGCTGATGGCTTAATAGGGTCCTTCTGGGAACCCTGGGAAGTGAGAACCTTCATTGTGGAGTGGTGTGGAGGAGCGCAATCAACCAACAAACTGAAATGACAAAATTTGATATTATTCAACATATACTGTACATACAGATGGACTGGTATTTTATGATATTCTTTTTTGGCTTAATAGTGCAGCATGATGCTTAGTGAAACCAGGCAACTGTGAGAAATACATGTATATTGGGTGTATATATCATTATATCAAACATTCTTAGGAGAAGGATCAGGTAAACCCTTGGCTTTCAACTAGAGCACATGGGTAAACTAATCCGTGACTTTGAAAACGTTGACTTTTTTTGAAAGTCCATGTAAATACCAAAGGTAATGCTTCCACTTTACTTGTCAATGTATATTTAGATTTATATGTAGATTTACTTTGGCTGTATATATAGAAGCCCAACAAGCGAGGAAACAAACTCAGAAGCCCTATTTGACCAGATAAAAAACAATTGTGACAAAAAACCAACGCATTTACTTATTATGGGGGACTTCAATCTTCCAGGAATAAACTGGGAACTAAATTGTACAACTCCAGGATGCCCTGACAGAAGAATTGCTGATGTATTCACTGAAATTGTAGATGATACCTTCCTCTACCAGCATGTAAGTGAGCCAACGCGGGGTGATAATATCCTTGATCTAGTACTGTCAAATGAAATGGACATGGTTTCAGATCTGGAGATACAGGCAGGAATAGGGAAAAGTGATCATCAAGTAATAAGTTTTGTCCTTCATTACCAGGCTGAGTTTACAGTACAAGAACGATTAATCCCCCTACTGAACCAGGCCAATTATGAAAAGATGAAGGAAGAACTGAGCATCGACTGGGACAGTGAATTTAAAGACAAGGTTATTGATGAATGCTGGGACATGTTCAAAAGAAGAATGGACGAAAGTTATAGTAAAAATGTCCCACAAGTCAAGGCTAGAAAAACAGCAAAAGCATGGATGGATAAGAGATGTTTAGCACAAATCAAACGAAAACATGGTGCATGGAAGAGGTACCAAAGAACGAAGAAGGGAGAGGAATACCAGCAATACGTTAAGGAGAGAAACCAGGCTAAAAATGAGGTAACTAGAGCTATCAAGGAATTTGAAAGGAATATTGCAAAATCAGCAAAATCCCAACCAAGGAAATTTTGGGGGTACAGCAACAGCAAAATGAAAACAAGGAGTGGAATACCCCAGCTCAACAGAGAGGATGGCACAACAACAACTAGTGACTTAGATAAAGCAGAAGAGCTGAATAGATTCTTCTCTAGTGTCTTTACCAAGGAGAACAAGGATAACATACCAACAGGTCACTATATCAGAATAACAAGTTATATCGAGGCCTGGACTTTCACAGAAGATGAAGTAATGAAAAAGCTGGAGCTTCTAAGAACAAACAAGTCACCCGGGCCAGACAAGATAAAACCCCGCATATTAAAGGAACTCAGGTGTACCATATGCAGACCTCTATACCTCCTATTCAAGATGTCAACAAATTCTGGAACGCTGCCTCAAGATTGGAAACAAGCTAATATTTCACCGATATTTAAAAAAGGGAAGAAAAACCTATCTACCAACTACAGGCCAGTAAGTTTAACGTCCATAGTATGTAAGATACTCGAATCCATTATTAGAGAAAGGATCCTGTCACACTTATCAGAAAACAACCTTTTGACGCAATGCCAGCATGGCTTCCTACCGTGTCGATCATGTGTAACCAATCTCTTGACGACTCTTGAAGAATGGACTGAAGTTCTCGATAGTGGTAGCAATATAGACGCAATTTACCTAGACTTTAAGAAAGCATTTGACAAAGTCCCCCACGAGCGTCTTATAAAGAAAATTGAAAATCTTGGAATTATGGGTAATGCCCTCCAGTGGTTGAAATCCTTCCTCGGAGCAAATACAGGAAATGACCAATTCAACCCCGCGAATCGAGCCTCAACAGACAATGCTGGGAGTGGAAATTCACAATTAAGGAAACAACGAGTAATAATCAATGGAGAAGCATCGTCATGGAAAGATGTCACTTCTGGAATCCCGCAGGGAACCGTTTTAGGACCGGTAATGTTTCTCGTATTTGTAAATGACATACCCCAGACTGTTAACAGCCCTCTGATAATGTTTGCAGACGATACAAAACTGTACCGAGAAGTGAACACCACGGATGACTGTGATGAGCTGCAGGAAGACATCCAATCCCTAATGAATTGGACAAATGATTGGCAACTTCAATTTAACAGTGAAAAATGCAAGGTCCTAAGAATTGGTAAATCTTCTCCAGACTACAGTTACACTATGGGTAATACAGTTCTCCAGGAATCAGAATGTGAAAAAGACTTGGGAATGATGGTGGCGAATGACTTCAAGAACAAAACACACATACTGATGGTGGTAAAAAAGGCCAACCAAATTCTTGGTCTTATCCGAAGAACTTTCCAGTTTTTGGATCCTACAAATATGATGATGTTATATAAGGCTATGGTCAGGCCACACTTGGAATATGCAAACACTGTATGGTCACCATACTTAATACAGGATATTGAAGCTATTGAAGCAGTCCAGAGGAGAGCTACGAGATGCATACCAGGATTCCAAGATAAAGAGTACTCCCAAAGACTTATGGACCTAAAGTTACCATCACTTGTGTTCAGGCGCTTAAGAGGGGATATGCTTGAAACTTGGAAAATCCTCAATGAAAAATATGACATTCCAATTAGCAATATTCTACCTCGATCACACAACATAGGAAGGACTAGAGGCAACAATAAGAGAATCTCGAAAAAACAAAGCAGATTGATTTTAAGACAAGGATTCTTTACCAAAAGGGTAGTTAAACTCTTTGAATTTCCTCCCCCAAGAAGTAGTGGAAGCTGATGACCTGAATCACTTTAAGAGTAAGCTTGACAGACTATGGAGCGACCACCCAGCCAAATACAACTATAGAGCCTTGAAGTAGACACAAGTCAATTAATTGGGGTCAATGCTAAACAATTATGCTCATTTTTATCTTAAGAACGGCCAAAGGTCAAGACGACCTAAGCAGTGAAAACTATAACTACTATAACTATGTACCACACTCACTTTGAAGATGTTCACATAAAAAATGTGAAGGAATTTGATAACACTCTACAACTTCAATTATTGATGAGTGATTATTATTTGATGGAAAATAGACATTTACACCATCGTTATAAAAATTTTAACAACTGTGGTTTAACAGAAACTTATAAATAAGCTTTCATACGTCTTTGGTAAAAGTGTACCCACCTCATTTTTATCAACAGTAATAAGTTTGCATGGAGATAGATCTAACATTCTGTGGTGTAATGAATAAACTCTACATCCCTGATGCTGTGATGGCTGCTACAGTTTCCTTAATTCAACAGAATGGTGCAACGTTATTCAATAATACATACATTCTTACTTATATTACACGTACTCAGTCGTGAAAATATTGTTAAAAGTGTAGAGTCCATTTCACTGCTTCATTGCGTCAGTAGAACGACAAAAAATAAGAAATTGGGAGACCATTGTGCAATAATATATGGAAAAGTATATTCATAATGTACATGAATGACATTTGTATATTTCAGATTTTTTAGTTTTTTGTGCAATAAGCCTGTGCCGTCTTGCAATTTGAAGAATTTCAGCCATGTAGCCTAAATCTTATTGAAAATAACATGGCATCCAAATATAAGAGGCCACACACTTTATAAGCCAAACTAGAAGCAATCCAAGATATACAAATGTCATTCATGTACAATAGGAATATATTTTTCCATATATTATTGCAAAATGATATTTTGATTTCTTATATTTTAGTTTTACTGACGCAGTTAAACAATGAAATGGACTCTAGATCTAGCATCAACAACACATTTAAATTTTCTGAAAAAATACTACCCCAACTGAATTTCAAATATCTATGTAGAGACTCTTTAAAACGTATTATTCTAGTTTATTAACATACCTGGCCATACTGGGAATCTATAGAAGTAATCTTATTTGCAAAGAGCGCATCCGAATAGGTAAATAAATTGGATTTACTTTGTCAATAAATTGACAAATCACCTGGATACAGATTGTTTACAAGAACTACGCTAAATGGAGGAATTTAATACACTAAACGAAGTCATTAAATAATAGCGCACCCAACGAAAAGCTTTAATTCAATCTTCCCGGGAACCTTCTTTCTTCTTCAGTGTTTCTACCCATCTTTCGACTAAGTATTTTAGGGGTTTTCTAGCCTTCTTATTTGTGCCGTGTCATCATCTCAGCAAGAAAAATGCCTATGAATACTTAAATGAATCCTGACTTCAGGATTCATACAGGATACAGCACGTCGCAGTGTGCCAATCCTGTATAAATCCTGATATGACACCTGGATTCATACAGCACATGCACCCAGTGTGCCAATCCTGTCTATGTATTCTCAGTCAAGATTCATACAGGATATGCTCGCTGTGCGCGAATTCTGTATGAATCCCGACCCACAGGATTGGCACGCTGTGTGCATGTGATCCTGGACTTATCCTGTGTCTTTATACAGGATTGGCGCGTGTAGGAATCCAATATCACGAGGGCACGCGTGGAGGGCAGAGTGTACCCGTGTGTATTTCATACTTGAGTGGGTTTGGGGTAGATATCACCCGGGAATATATATCATATCTGAGGAGCGGGCAGGATATATTGTATATGTCCCGCTCTAGGCCAAATGCGGGCAGGTATAATATATACAACCCGCTCCCGGGAATTTTTTCAAAAGTTTAAAAAAGTTTAAAAAATTTAAAAATTTAAATTTTAGAAGTTTAAAATTTTTCAAAAAGTTTAAATGTTACAATTCTATTGTATTGAACTGAAGGAATATTATGAAAATGTTAAATATAAATTGTGCTTTTACAGTATAGGCCTATCTTGTCATTTGAAAAAGGTGGTAAAGGTTATATCTACCCCAAACTCACTCAAGTATGAGATACACCAGTTATGTACGCTCGGTTTTGGATACAGTGTTTATCCCGCGGGAAATATGTGTATCTCCCTCGGTCCCTGCAGTCCCTCGTGAGATACACATATTTCCCTTGGGATAAACCCTGTATCCAAAACCTCCCAGTACATAACCCTTATATATACAACCTACCGCCGAGCAATACACGCATATACCGCCTATCAAATGTTTGGTTAACTACATCTCATAGGAAAATGGACAATAAAGGTAATATTGGACCTCTATCAATACCCTTGGATGGTTAGAATCGTTACTAAGATGTTCTAGCTGGCGGAATTGGCCTAGAATTATAGTTGAAATATATTTGTTATGTCCAAATTAAGAGATAAGTTAAACGTATAATGGTTTTCGATTTGTTTTTCTCATTCATACTCAATTGATAATGAGCCATACATAAGATATACTTGGGCCGGTAAATGTATGTCATATGTAAGAAAGAAAGAGTTTGCAAATAATAATATACTCACTAGATAGTTTTTCATGTTGACCCCACCCTCTGTTGAAGAAGGGGGTGAGGCTGTTATGATTTTGTCTCAACATAAATAGGGCACATCACTGTCACACTTTCTGGATCTATGGAATGATTTTAGAGCAATGCTGTGGAATTGTTTCATAGGCTTTGATGTACTATTGCAAAAGTTATTAGAGAATCCTCTTGAAATGAGGTATACTCAACATGGAATTGAGGGTAGTAAAAGGCTTAAAATAACAAATTAATTCAAAATATCCTGCAAAATGTCTAATAAATAGTGAACTTCATATTAATTGAACATTTTAGGAAGGATAAAAAAGAATTTGAAGAAATGATATACTCACAATTTTTTTTATATTGACCCCCCTCCCCACTGTTGAAGAAGGGGTGGGTTTGTGTGGGATTTTTTCTATCCACATTAAATGAACAATCTCTGTTATACTTTCTGGCTCTATATCAAATGGTACTCGAGCAAAGTTGTGGATTTTTTTCAGAGGCATTAATGTCCTAAAACAAAAGTTATGAGGGAAATTTTCTTGAAAACAGATATACTCAAAATTGAATTGAGGGTAGTAGAATGCTTAAAACCACAAATAAATCCAAAATATCCTGCAAAATGCCTACTAAATGGTGAACCTAATATTAATTGACCACCTTAGGCAGGATAAAAAAGAATTTGAACAAACAATGTACTCATTTTTTTCACATTGACCCCCTCCCCCTCCCCTGTTGAAGAAGGGATGGGTTTGTTGGGATTTTTTCTCTCAACATTAAATGGACACATCGCTGTCATACTTTCTGGCTCTATCAAATGGTACTCGATCAAAGTTGTGGATTTTTTGATTGCCATTAATGTGCTAAAACAAAAGTTATGAGGGATTATTCTTGAAAATACATATGCTCAAAATTGAATTGGGGGAAGTAAAATGCTTAAAATCACAAAAAAATCTAAAACATCCTGCAAAATGCCCAATACATGTGAACTTATATCAATTGACCATTTTGGGTATAGTTATGAGGAACTCAAGTTATACACAGTTAATTACTATGGGGGGCCAATATGAAATATTTTTTGTGGGCACTATATACAGGGTGTCCGGAAAGTAAAGATACAAATGCTCTAATTTCATTAGATTTACCTGTTGTGAGATGAAATTGCTACAGATTGTAGAATGACATTGTAACAATTTATCCTGAAACTGTCATGACAAGTTCTTTCAAAATAAAAAAGTTATGGTTGTTATGGTAACAGGAGTCGCGGGTATGTGGAGCAACGTCACAATTATGTTTTATAATTCCTTTCTCCTGTTCATATCATCTTGACGCTCCGTCGTCTGTTACAATTATGCATCAAATTATATACCACAACAGCAAAGGGATTAGTACTGTAACATTATTTAATCGTTTGACATTACTACTACTGTTATCCAGTATTATGTATTTTCCACCTTTATCTAAACATTCTTGATGCATTTTGACCTGAGATTCAAAGACCTAACAAAACCTTTGCTGTCAGTCTCTAAGATTGCTGATAACATTGGCTTCCAGCCGAGTCTCATTTTTATGTTGAACTTCTCACAAATATTGCTTTAACATTCATTAATGTAGAAGTCCAACGGGACATTATCAGGGAAATATGGGCCATTGTACAAAAAAAGGTAAATGTCGAGACATTCAATTGTAAGATTTGTTTCCTTTACTTTGTGCATTGGAGCATTGCCTGTGAAGGTGCACTATTGACTTTCCTATTAATCCAGGGATCCTTTTTCTGAGCACTTATATATCCCTTTTCTTTGATTATACTTGTGACATTACATAGTTCTGATATGTATCAATGATATCGTTATACTAAAGAAAATACTGTGGCAGCAAGAATACAATATTGAACAAAGCAAAAAACTGACAAGAAATACAATAATAAACACTATTTCAAATGGTTAGATTTTAGCAATTTATCACAATTTAGCGACATCCTGGAACTGCTCCACATACCCCTCACCACCGTAATCATGACAACCATAACTTTAACACATTTAGACTATATGTTATAACAGTTGGTAGATGTATTGTAATGTAGTTGCTCTTCAATCTGTAGCGATTTCATTACAAAAAGACTAAATCTCTTAAAATTAGAATATTTGTATCTTTACTTTCCGGACACCCTGTATATAGTGCCCACAAAAAATATTTCATATTGGCCCCCCATAGTAATTCGGGGGTGGGGGTTTACCCTAATTTTCTCTTGTAATACCCACCCTTAAACTTGCTCGGGCGGGATAAGATATAAGCCTATTCCAATGTAGAGTTGTTTCATCATGCAAAGATTCACGATTTCTTCATCGTTTTGAACAAAATGATACTTTTGGACGACAAGGATCTTGTACTAAAGAGTACAGAATAAATTTTTATATAATATAGATAATATGGGCCACAACAAATCAGCATCCCAAGTGCCATTGCACGAGTATTTACAACAACAACCATCACACAATCACTCTAAACATAGGCTTTTGACAAACTACCATTGTACAATCACTCAAAATACCAAAAATACCATTACACAATCACTCTAAACACATTAACAAACTACCATTACTCAATCACTCTAAACACATTAACAAACTACCATTACTCAATCACTCTAAACACATTTACAAACTACCATTACACAATCACTCTAAACACATTAACAAACTACCATTACTCAATCACTCTAAACACATTTACAAACTACCATTACACAATCACTCTAAACACATTTACAAACTACCATTACACAATCACTCTAAACACATTAACAAACTACCATTACTCAATCACTCTAAACACATTTACAAACTACCACTACTCAATCACTCTAAACACATTTACAAACTACCATTACACAATCACTCTAAACACATTTACAAACTACCATTACTCAATCACTCTAAACACATTAACAAACTACCATTACTCAATCACTCCAAACACATTTACAAACTACCATTACACAATCACTCTAAACACATTAACAAACTACCATTACTCAATCACTCTAAACACATTTACAAACTACCATTACACAATCACTCTAAACACATTTACAAACTACCATTACACAATCACTCTAAACACATTAACAAACTACCATTACTCAATCACGCTAAACACATTTACAAACTACCATTACACAATCACTCTAAAACACATTAACAAACTACCGTTACTCAATCACTCTAAACGCATGCCCAAACTACCATTTACACAATCACTCTAAAACACATTAACAAACTACCGTTACTCAATCACTCTAAACGCATGCCCAAACTACCATTTACACAATCACTCTAAACACATTTACAAACTACTATTACACAACCACTCTAAACACATTAACAAACTACCATTACACAATCACTCTAAACGCATGCCCAAACTACCATTTACACAATCACTCTAAACACATTTACAAACTACTAGATCTATTGCACAACCACTTTAAACACATTTACAAACTACCATTACACAATCATTCTAAACGCATGCCCAAACTACCATTTACACAATCACTCTAAACACATTTACAAACTACTATTGCACAACCACTCTAAACACATTTACAAACTACTATTGCACAACCACTCTAAACACATTAACAAACTACTATTGCATAATCACTCTAAACACATTTACAAACTACCATTACACAATCACTCTAAAACACATTAACAAACTACCGTTACTCAATCACTCTAAACGCATGCCTAAACTACCATTTACACAATCATTCTAAACACATTTACAAACTACTATTGCACAACCACTCTAAACACATTAACAAACTACCATTACACAATCACTCTAAAACACATTAACAAACTACCGTTACTCAATTACTCTAAACGCATGCCCAAACTACCATTTACACAATCACTCTAAAACACATTAACAAACTACCGTTACTCAATCACTCTAAACGCATGCCCAAACTACCATTTACACAATCACTCTAAACACATTTACAAACTACTATTGCACAACCACTCTAAACACATTAACAAACTACTATTGCATAATCACTCTAAACACATTTACAAACTACCATTACACAATCACTCTAAAACACATTAACAAACTACCGTTACTCAATCACTCTAAACGCATGCCCAAACTACCATTTACACAATCACTCTAAACACATTAACAAACTACCATTACTCAATCACTCTAAACACATTAACAAACTACTATTGCACAACCACTCTAAACACATTTACAAACTACCATTACACAATCATTCTAAACACATTTACAAACTACCATTACACAATCACTCTAAAACACATTAACAAACTACCATTACTCAATCACTCTAAACGCATGCCTAAACTACCATTTACACAATCACTCTAAACACATTTACAAACTACTAGCCTATTGCACAATCACTTTAAACACATTAACAAACTACCATTACTCAATCACTCTAAACACATTAACAAACTACCATTACTCAATCACTCTAAACGCATGCCCAAACTACCATTTACACAATCACTCTAAACACATTTACAAACTACTAGATCTATTGCACAACCACTTTAAACACATTTACAAACTACCATTACACAATCATTCTAAACACATTTACAAACTACCATTACACAATCATTCTAAACACATTTACAAACTACCATTACTCAATCACTCTAAACACATTAACAAACTACCATTACTCAATCACTCTAAACGCATGCCCAAACTACCATTTACACAATCACTCTAAACACATTTACAAACTACTAGATCTATTGCACAACCACTTTAAACACATTTACAAACTACCATTACTCAATCACTCTAAACACATTTACAAACTACCATTACACAATCATTCTAAACACATTTACAAACTACCATTACACAATCATTCTAAACACATTTACAAACTACCATGACACAATAACTCTAAACACATTAACAAACTACCATTACACAATCACTCTAAAACACATTAACAAACTACCATTACACAATCACTCTAAAACACATTAACAAACTACCATTACACAATCGCTCTGAACACTCTGGGATTAGAACAGCAGAAATAAACCAAAATGCTTAGTTTCGAAATAAAGTATATTTTCTATAGTAATATTTACATATTCACAAATAATATATAAAATATACTCAGTAATCCACCAAACACAATTCAGAAATAATATCCGGAGTAGAATGAGTATTGTAGAAACCTTTTCAATAGCATCGACCACTTTTTACAACATTGGAAGCTGTCACTTGAGATAAGTGCATATCTTGAAGGGTACATTCATTTTTTATATTTTTGAACGATTATAGACACCTCAATGTCTTCAAGTGCGATAACAAGTCACGTCTATAATTTTCAAGAGTTTTAAATACCTAAATAAAATCATTTTGTATGTTCCTTTAAGCCTTTAGAATATTTACAGGTCCGAAAATCTCTGAAGATGAATTCACAATTTAGTCTTTGTGGCAATATCCCTACTGTGGGGGATCGGCAGGTTTACTGTATGTATTCATGTCACTGTAGGCAGGTGGAGCGCCTGCTGCCTGCATTGCAGGGTTTTGCCCTGGCTGGCCGGGATATGCCTGTTGCGCTTGTCCGGGATATGGTTGCTGTCCGGGATATGTTTGTTGCCCAGGATATGCTGCTTGTCCTGTGGGGTATTGTCCCGGATATTGGTTCTGGGCAGGGTACGGAGCATATCCCTGGTTGATTTGACCATTGCCTGGGTAGGCTGGGGGCTGTACCATGACCCCTGGTTGCATGTTGCTGGTTGTCACCACTGTTGTTCCACCGGTTTGAACTGGAATCATATCAAATCCTTTTATTTTCTCACATCAAGTTATAATTGATATGCGGATTGGCAAAAAATATATCTTATAAATTGAAATGTAAGCTTATGTGATTGTTCAGCGGTCATTATTACTTCCCATCGGGAATCATAAGATAATCCTCTTTTTTACATGCATGAATACAAGTGATATCGTCACTTTCTTTTTTTATTCCTTTTTCTTCATAGAAAAAACATTTAAAAGCAGTTACATTAACATAAACAATATACATATCATAGCAGTCACACAATTTTCCATCATATTCTTTTTTAAGGCATCTAACCACACTAGTCTAATCTAATCTAGTACCCATAATTTCCCACCTTTTTCTCTGCCCATTACAAGAAGATATAAATGCTTTAAACCCTTTAAATGTAGGTCTTAACATCGAGTATTTGCATAGGTACACATATCTTTTAAATATACTCCACATATTTGTCAGGATAATTGTTCTATCATTTATACATACTTAAAATATTCTGTTTTGTACAAAGTACTGTCAATTCCTCTGGTAACCAGTTTTTAATGACTACTATTCAGTTCCATTATCACTTTACAGTCATAGAGGAGATGACAGATTGACTCTGGTTCTACTTTACAAAAGGTACACAGATCCGATTCTGATAATCCACACATTTTCAAATATGTGTTGTTGGCCAAAAATCTATGAAAAATTTTGAAATTGAAAGAAGCTAATTTTGGTTCAAAATTGCTGACCTTATTGATTCTATTGATCATTTTCCAGTCTTTTTTTTGTTAAGTAACAGATTCAGATTTTTGTTCCAACCAGTGATGTACTTTATATTTGTCTCTTCACTTTTTATAAATTCCCAATATATACTCCTCAAAAAAAGTTAAGGACCAGTGGTTTTCCTCATAGGTTTACATGGTAACCCCCATATTTGTTTACATGGGGTCTGCCATTTTTTTAATTTCAAGAAATTCATCAATTTTGACCCATTGTAATGGAGATATAACATTGAAGTTTTCGGACTTAATAAAGAATAGAATCAAGATACAGATTTATTTACTTTATCGGGTTTTCTTATGTTCCACGCTTAGAAAATAGTCGGTCAAACAAATATGGGGGTTAACATGTAAACCTATAAAGAAAACCACTGGCCCTTAGCTTTTTTTGAGGAGTACATAATTTTGCTTTTCTTACTTTGGCCCAAGAACTTTTTAATGTGTTGTTTTTGTCTTTCAAAGTTATTTAAACTATCACTATTGGTATTTAAAATAAATTCACCTTGTTAGGTAACATAAATTAAAAGAGCATTCATTATTTCAAAAACACATCATTTTTCCAAGTCATATTATGAACACACATTTCCTGAATTTTTTAAAAGAAACAAAACTAAGGTAGTTGTACATTCGGTAACGTATATATATCGCCACTTACAATGCGTTCACACATCAATATAACATACATGCATACATTTTCCTACCAAAAAATATATCTGAAATATAAATAATTCTGGTATCTTGTGATATGCACGCATTTACCATAATGGTATACAACGATATGTTCTTTTCTCAATTACAGAATGCTATCTGGAGCAATACAGCATGAAATTCGATGAGTATCGGAGTGCGTACTTACCAGTTCGGATGACATGTCCTCTATTGCGTACTCTGCTCCTGCAACATTCACAACAAGCGCAGCAGCAGATACAGCAGATAATGAATGGGACCAGCGTCAGAATAAGACCACCGATGACTATCCCTACGATCACACCAGATCTGCAATGTAATTACATAAGGGTATAAGACCACCTATGACTATCCCTACGATCACACCAGATCTGCAATGTAATAACATAAGGGTATAAGCCAAAGATGGGAGAAGAATGTCCATGATTAGATAAATATAGAGGTTCTGCTTATTTATACACCTAAGATGGGCACAAAAATAGGGGCCCATAATTGGTTCGATCCCACGTAAACTGAGTATCAGAAGAAATATGATGAACGTTAAATTCAGAATCCTCATTCATCCTAGTATTCTCAGCGATCAAATTTTGGGTCCAGGGTTGAAGCTTGCTCAGTGGCACAATCCTGTGGTGCAATCAAATAAAACACAATCCACTTACGTTAACGTTGAACATGTCGACGTTGGTCTTGGATATCTCAAGGAACAACTGGTACAGCAATAACGATTCGAGTAGGACCCGCAACAATATGATGGACACGTTATATATCTACCTTGCAAGTTACACGATTCCCAACTTGACACTAAAACACAAATAGAAAGTATTTATTGATGATTAAAGAAATCAAGATGGTTGTTTTCTGCTTATGGTTGTTTTCTGCTTCATTTTCAAGTTTTAATTAAAAAATTGTTTTGTCTCCCGAAAGATCTAATAAGTGTAGGCTATATTGCTTATATGTTTTAAAACGCCACGAAGCATTATAGACTTTATAAAGTTAGTTGAAATACACTAAACATATTTAAAGCCAGAATCAGATCTAGCAAGTATTTATCATCATCTAAATCATCATCTTGACGAAAATTGTTTCAACTTTGGAACATTTTGGCTCATGTCTTTGTCATGTCTACATGTATGTAGCTTTATTTAAGGAAACTTCAGATTTTTTAGAATAATGCATTCATTTGTCCATCAAGATGATAAACATTTTCATTATTTGGGAGAAGTTTTACATTTCCCCCATTTTTGCACTTTGAATCTTAAATAACTTCACTTAATAACACATCGCGGATCTTTTGTGAGATATTATATTTAAAACGGTAAGAGATACATTGGTAGATCAGTTGTACATATTTCTTGCAATTTTGTCAACCCCTTGCCCTATAGATCTGACTCTGCCCTTGACTCTATCATTCACACAAATAGAGTGCAACATTGAATATACAGGGTGACCGGAAAAAAAGGAGACCATTGAAGTAATCAATTTCTCCTAAACTAGACAAGTGCCATCAATGAAATTTTGCATACACTGGAACAGTTATATGGAAATTTGTTACTGAAGGTTTCAATACAAGCATTCAACTGGTTCAGGAGCTATGATCATTTACATAACATGCTCCAAATAGGCACAATTGAGACCAACGCAGAGTTGTTCATTCATGTTCTGCCCTCTATGGCATTATTATGGCATTACATATAGCAGTGATTGCCTTCTTTAGGTCAACAATAGTCTGAGGATTGTTTTGGTATAGATTGTCTTTCAAATATCCATACAAAAAGAAATCAGCAGGATTCAAGTCTAGGCTGAAATGGCAATGAAGGGTTATCTGACATGTGGTTCATCATCCTGTTGCCAAAGTGCTGATTTACCAAATCTTAAGAGTCACTTTAGGTATTGGGCATAGTGCCATGTTACTAAAACCACTATATGGCACAATTAAATCCCATATGAAAACCAAGGGCTGCCCAAAACCTCCTTAGGATGATACTGTAACTGAGTGGGACCACTGAGTCAGAAGCCATAGGTCAGATAAGCTTCGTCTCCATACACCTCAAATTTGAATCCACCTGATTTCTTTTTGTGGGGCAATTTGAAAGACAATGTGTACCAAAACAATCCTGAGACAATTGCTGACCTAAAGGTGGCAATAAATGCTAAATGTAATGCCATAACAAGGTCGGAATATGTAAGGGTATTTGCCAAATGTATCCAGCTCTGCGTTGGTCTCAATTGCGCCTATTTGGAGCATGTTATGTAAATGATCATAGCTCCTGAACCAGTTGACTGCTTGTATTGACACTTTCAGGAACAAATTTCCATAGAACTGTCCTGATGTATGCAAAATTTCATTGATGTCACTAGTCTATTTTAGGAGATATTGCCTATTTCAATGGTCTCCTTTTTTTCCGGTCACCCTGTATATGAACTCATTTTAAAACACCTGTATATTGTGTAGTACTCAAGAACGTAGAAAAATAGAAACAATTGAGTATCAACCGCTTGAACTGACATCCTAAAGAAATATACGTGTTTAAATAAATAGCTCCATCAAAAACAGTAAACAGATCAGTAAACATTTTCTGTAGCCTGCCCTGCAACACAGATGTAACATCAGAGACTTTATCATATTTTCATATGTAAATATCGTTCATTTCACATTTCATATTGATATTATTCTCTTGCAAATCTTCAATAGAGAAATGTGAACGAATATAAAAAGGTCCCGTAAACAGGTCAAACAATGTTAATAGGCCTGGGCGTTTTCAGTAGTCTATTGTTTTAGAGAAAAGATTCACTAGTACAATATACTATGCTGTAAATCCCCGGGCTATAAATGTTACTTACCAAGTGAAAATAAAGAAATAATCACAACTAATCCAAGTAAAACTGATCTATAGTCTTTCATAGTTTAAACTTTCAAAAGGAAATCAATATAAATGAAGAAAATTCCGAATTATGATCGTCACCCTTTCGGTTAGAGCTAGTTAGAAAAAATGCTGTTTCACTTTACTTGAATTTTAATTTTGAATATCTCGTGTGTTATTTTTGCTTCCTTGTTCAGCTAGTATTATATTTGTTCAATGTTGAAATCATGTGAAGACTCGTGAGTGCATTCGCCTATACTCCCCTCCATAAGTTTGGCAACCTAAGCTCACCCATTGAACTACGTGTTAAAGCCTCTTTACATTTGAATTTTTGTTTACTTAACCTGCAAACCCTCCATTTCCCATTGGATTACATGGGAATGACGATTTTCAAAAATTCATCAAATTTATCATCAATTTTCGACCTATTGAAATTGAGGGAAAAAATGAGAAAAAATGGAGGAATTGGAAATAAAGTCAAGTTACGTTTCCATCAATATTATAAGTTATTTCATCGCCGGTTAAAGAAAATAAAAATTCAAACGTTAAGAGGCTTTAATACGTAGTTCAATGGGGGAGCTAGGGTTGCCAAACTTATGGAGGGGAGTGTAAATTGCTTGCTATAATTTATCTGATAACACGACGTTAAGAGAGGCATATAAGCAAAATGCGAAGTGTGTATTATTTACACTCAACATTCAAAGTCCACGAATTTGACTATAAACGCGAATTAGTCATCGAATTGTTTTGGTTTATATTATTGATCATCAATGATATTGAAGACGATAACTACAGTTACTGACACAACAGCGACTGCAGTTGTCGGCAAAATAACATTGAACTTATAATACTTTACAATAACATTTATGTTATCACCCGAGGCTGAGGAAAAAAGTAGAAGTTAAACAATATTAAAGACTAGTATTTTAAAGTCTTAAAAAATATTTATTTGTCTATTTGAGTTACAAATATATGCACCCCATCATTGCATCGCTGGGTGTAAGTGGAACCGTTATAAATGAGAGTAGACTACCCCCCGGGTCCGAGTTTATTTCTGACTAATAAAATCAAAGATGCTGATATTTTACAAATCAGTTACCTTATGTTTTTGGATATAATGTGAAGATTCCTGGTATACGTGTCATACATAAATGTCATACATATATGTCATTTGATGATGTATGTCATACATATCATACATACATGTCATACATACATGTCATTCATATGTCATGTATGTCATACATACAGTACATCTCATACATAAATGTCATGCACATCACATAAGTCATACATAAACGGCATGTATTCCATACATACATGTCATGTATGTCATATAAAGGTAACTGGTCAACTCGTACCCAAGACAACTTGTACTCAAGACAACTCGTACCCAAGTATATATTTTGTTCTAAGTCAAGCGTTGGATTGGGAATGTGTATAGATACACATATTATAATTGAAACATACTGTTCAGTCGTTTGAAGAATTTTCAGAAGAAATTGATTTCATTTTGTGACATTTTGAGCTTTGAGTGTCAATTTATTTTGACTATTATTTTATATATTTCATATCATCAGAAGTCATAATTATGAAATTTAGCAATAGAATATTTTGAATAATATAAAAAATATAGAGATTATCCTATATGAGGTTCAGGATATTGGGATTATCCCGAGGCCAATATAATATATCTGCCCGAGGGCCGTAGGTCCCGAGGGTAGATATATTATATTGGCCAAGGGATAACCAAAATATCCTGAACCGACTATAGGATGATCTGTTTATCCCATACCAATCACATTTTCCAATTGGCCACAGTTCAGAAACTTTGCAACCAACCGTGGAATTATTTTAAAATAGCCATGTCCAGTTTTGTATTCTTGTCCGTAGCCGGAAAGCATCAAACACATCGCGATTGTCTGCGTTTTTCTCCAATGTCGTTTACAGTATGCGAACGTTACAAAAACGAAACGAACCAATATGGGAACAGCGATTATGACGTGGCGGGCAGATATACTATATCTGCCCGCTCGGAGCGGGACGTAAAGCTATATCTGCCCGCTTATGAAAATATAAGTTTTTACAAACCGGCTTTATGTACCTGTAACAAGTCCAAGTATGGGATAATATAGGAATATCCTATGGTTTTGAAAAAATATCATTTATATCCATGAGTGGATATTGATATCTTCATGAGTGAGCGCAGCGAATGAGTGAAGATATTTGTATCCATGAGTGGATATAATTGATATTTTTGAAAAAACATAGGATTGTCCGTTTATCCCATGGGAAATCATCATCAGCGAAAAAGTTGAAAAATACAATTTGAGAAAAAATAAAAATTTGAAAAAATGTTGAAATTTTTTTAAAATATTTTTGAAAATAATTGAAAATGTAAAAATAATTTTTTTTTGAAAAAAATCGAAACCATCGAATATCACTTTTCAAACAATCGAATATCACTTTTCAAACCATCGAATATCACTTTTTAAGACGTGATATTCGATAGTTTAAAAGTGATATTCGATGGTTTGTGAATTTTTTGCTAAAATATGATATCTTGATCCACATATCAAATATATCTTCATGTGATATTCGATCTATATCCTTGCAACCATGGGATAAATAATGATATATAATATTAATATCAAATATTATTTTGGTACCTATTCATACATGATATATTATTACACTTAGTATGCATGTGCTCAAACATAATCCAATTTAGTTCCAATTGGAAAAAATTAACAGATTAAATTTCCTTCAACTTTCTCAAAATGCACTAAATTAATTGTATGATTCATTTGTAGAAAAGTCACTGTTGTTATATATTATCTATATACACGGGTGTAATGCCATGATGATACCATGAGCACATGCTTTGAGGATCCGCGTTGTTATAACCTACCGCCGAGCTCACTTATACATTAAGCCCCGTTACACAGTCATGATACCGCCGAGCAAGCTCATTGCATCATACGGTCTGCTTTACCCCGGGTATATATATGTTAGACAAAAAATGTTGAGAACAAGCACTTCAACCTCTTTTATTAATAAAAAAGGTGATTCAAGTTGAATCAAAATGCTTTACTTAATCTATTGAGAAAAAATGTCTAAATTCAAAAAATATTGAGGCTTATTTGAGTCACATTATAACATGAAAACATTATTATACAAACTCATTTTGTTTTCCTAATATGCACCCATAATACTGGAAATAACTTGGGTACGAGTTGTCTTGGGTACCAGTTATCTTAGGTACGAGTTGTCTTGGGTACCAGTTGTCTTGGATACGACTTGTCTTGGGTACCAGTTGACTAGGAAGCCATATAAACACGTCATTTATGTCATGTATGTCATATAAACATGTCATATATGTCATGTATGTCATACAGCCATGCCATATGTCTAGTACCTATGCTTCAAGAAGATCATAATCAAAAAAAATTCCCCCCCCTTAAAAATGTTGACTTTTGAACAAATGTCAAAATTGCCCCCTCAATAAAACCACTTTCCCCTTTTAATGGTATATTCAAACATTGGGATGAATTTCACAAATAGGGTCATTCTTTTGGCCCGAATTTGTTCATCTCTGGATACAGCTTACCAAGACCATCATTTTGAACACTAAACAAAGGTCCATGTGCAGTATGGCAAGTGATTTTAGACGGTCATATCTTTCACCATGAGTACTTTCTGTGCATAAATACAGTGGTTTTTAATAAAACTATGTTTTCTTTCAAGTAAATCCCAATGATGATAAAAATATCAATCGAACAATTCAAAAAATTATAAATAGGGACCCCATGTCAACATTTTTTTCAAAATGTTGAACTTATTTGCCCAAGAGAGGGTCTTCTTTTTCTGATTTTTATTGCATTAAAACATTATTTAACAAGGGGTCTAAAACATCTTCAAAAGTAGAATGGTATTGAAAGTCTAGTTTTGAAGATATTAATTTTCGATGACCAAAATCATGCTGAAAACAATGGATAGCATGAGTTTTAATATAGTGTAGAAGAAACTTTTGATACATTTAAATTGAGAAAATCAAAATCCTCTTTTTAGAAAATAAGCCTTACCCCCCTATCACACCAAACTAGTTCTTACCCGTTCTTGCCAGTGCTACGAAAACATCGTAAAACGGGCTCAATCTGGCTTTTGTCGGGAAATATGTCTGAAATAATTAGCTTCTTTGTTCTTAAACAGTCTTCAATACGTCCATCTCGTTCGCAGTTCGTTCAGGTCGCATCACGTCGGTGTGCAACGTCGTAGAACGCGTCCCTTAGTCTAGAAGGTCAACATGACCTGATTACAGAACGGTATGGTCGCCATCGAATTTTGAATCGATTCAAAATTCTAAAATCACATTCCCGTCTGAGAACGTTCATAAAGTTCGTAAATAGACCTTAGAAAGTTGCAGCTACGTTCATTCCGTTCGCAAACAGTTTAAAACCAGTTTTGAAGAACGCAGTGGCAACTTGTTTGGTGTGATAGCTATATTTTTGCTAACTCGTTCATAAACAGTGTCAAATACGTTCTTAATCGGTTTAAACCCGTTTGCAATTAGTTTTACCTCGTTCTCAACATGTCCTCAGACAGTTCAACTCGTTGTTAAAACGTCCCTAGTAGGATTGAAGTACGACGGTTCCGTTCGTATTACGTCCAGCTCGTCGTTAGTACGTTGTCACTCGTTCTAATTGTAGAACGTGACGACCACGAGAACATTTTGAGCACTGGAGAGGTTAAGCAAATACGGTTTTTCAAAACGTATACGTAAACGCAAAGTACATTGAATCAACATAGGATTGTATCGCTTTAGTCTACTTCAGATACCCGTTCAACTTCAAAGTTGCGTGTTTAGAACGGGAGATTTTAAATTTTCACGTTGCTATCAACGGGAATCATTATACTCATGTCTGTTGAATACTATCCTTGCAATTTTGATTTCGATGCAGAGTATAATTCTTTCTAAAGAAGATGATGTATGTTACGCATGATTTAACTCCAATAATCTTACGAAACGAGCTCGTTTAAAATATGTATTAGAAAACCAGCTATTGAACTTCATCAATGGCATACTATGTAATCATTACAAGCTATGGTGTAGTCTAAACAAACACTAGAGCTGAACGGCTATTTATGTGTGAACTCTACATGTATTTGTATAGGGACGATTGATACGTTTAAGTTGCGTTTTGGATTTTATACGGTAGCTTAACCTCTCCATTGTCTAAGTTCTAGAGGACCTACCCGTTCGAGTACGTTCGATGAAGTTTGTAAATAGATCCCAAACGGTTCTTAGTAGGTCCAGTCCGTTCGTACACAGTTGAAGCCCGTTTTCGAGAACGTAGTGAGAACTAGTTTGGTGTGATAGTAGGGTTACATTTTTAAAAAATTGACAAGATGGGGTCCTAATCCATAACTTTTCAGAGAGTGGGATTGATATTTTACTATCATGGGGATGTCACTTTAAAAAAAACATATTGTTTTAATAATAAAAACCACTGTATTTATACCTGGAAAATACTCATGGTGAAAGATGTGACTGTCTTAAATCACTTGCCATACTGCACATGGACCTTTACTAGTAAAATAAGACATAGTGGAATAAGTTCAGTAATTGTAAAAGTATATTTCATATGTATTACTATGTACAGATATATATTACAACAATGTACACTTTTATATGGGTTGCATGTGTTTGAATGGTGGAATGAGTGTTTTTTAAAACATTGGTTTAATTACTGTTGCATTTTGACATGAACTTAAATAATTTATAATTTGCAAGATCAAATCAAATTGAAGCAGAAACATACACATGATACAGGCACACTTGTAAAGTTCCAGCTGCAATCAAAATTTCAGATTTTTGCACATATAGTGGAATTGCTTATTACAGGTGCATGCAATTGAAAGTTTGAAGGTCATGCAACATGGCTACGCTTCTCTTTTCTATTTGCACTTGGAGAAATAGAGGCTTGATACAAGACTATCACTTATGTCATTGCATCTTCTCTAAAGTTGAACTCAAAACCATGTTAATAACTTGAAGGAAATATCAAACTGGTTGCTTAATTGATAACAGGAATTTTGCGATTTCTTATTGGTAGTTCTGTCCATTATTTTAATATGTTTTATGCCTGCATCGAGACTGCTTTTCCAGCAATGGACGGTCCGCTCATTGTTCTATTGTCAGTTTTTGTTCTCATGTGTTCAGACATTCCTGGTAGTCTCGCAAAGTAGTTCCGTGCCAAAACATGCTTGTGTTTCACCTTGTGAATAAAAACTTTGTCGTATGCCTGAAAGATAAAGTAACTTTGTGAAAAACAGACACCATTATAAAAACTTTATCTCCTAAAGGTTTTATACTTTTGTATTTTGTTTTATCCTTTGAAATATCCCAAATATATTAAATAAAAATCCATTTACATTTCACATCTCATAGTAAAAATTTATTTTTGTCTTCAGACAGAATTTCATTTATTAAGTTGTAGCTTATGGTTCATAATTTCATGAATGAATATTGAAAGATTTCCCTTACCTCTTCTAAATTTTTAAGTTTCTCATGTGCAGATGCTTCCTCTTTAGTTAAGAACACACAGTTCCAGGGGGACCATTCCTCATGGATATCCCAGCGTACAAGAACCAAGTCATAAAGGTCCTCCCATGCACTAAGTCCACTCTGGCTGGACCAGATGTTCTCCACCATGTAACGCAAGTCACTCTCCTGAAAAAGAGAATTTTACAATGTGAAAATATGATCAAGGAATATCACTTTTGTTTTGACTTGATTCAAAATTAAGTTTGAATCAATATAATACTGTTTGCATTGCATGTGTTTTGTCATACATGTGCAGTTTTTTTTTATTGCTTCTCATTAGGAGACAATAGGATATATTTAGATGGAAATCAAAATAAAAAACAAAAAGGCACAAACCTGTAAGAGATAGCAGATCTTCGAGCTATCTCCATGTGCCTCTTCCGATCTCTGTATAGATTTCATCATATGACGATAATGACTATAATCTTGACGCAAACGGCCATCATTGTCAACTTTCTCACACTGGCGACACTTGCTCGTGGTTCTAGCGTTGGAGGAAAGTTGAAATTCTGTGGAGGGAAGGTATTTATTACAGCTTGGACAGAAGTAGATGTTTTTACGCAGCTGGGATGGATCTTGGGGTACCTGGAAAGTAACATATTAATTAGTACAGCCTACAGGGTATCTCTCTTTTTTGAGTCACATTTAAGATAGTACAGAGTGTCTCAGAAAGTGTGACCTACTATTTTTGGAGTCACTATGTCAATACCATGTAATCTTTTTGAATTTTCTGGTGTAGATGGATTGTGTTCAATACTTAAATGTGTGTAAATTTGAACTCCTAATACAATCATTAGTACAGTGTTCTACAGTAATCATTATCCAAGTGGGATAAAACCATATACAATGAACTTCAAATCAGAAGCCACATTGCCATGCAATAGCTTACATGTGAGTCCATATTTCATGTTATATTACATTGAGTAAATAAGGGTTATGTACTGGGAGGTTTTGGATATGGGGTTTATCCAAAGGGAGATATGCATATCTACCTGAGGGACCATAGGGACCGAAGGTAGATGTGCATAACTTATGAGGGATGAACCCTATATCCAAACCGACCGTACATAATTGCTTTATCCTATACCAAGTTGAGTTTTCAAGGGCATATGGCCATTTCAATAGTACAAGGTGTAAAAATAAACAAATCATTCATATGCGAAGTCATTTTATTGCATTACCGGAAGCGGGAAGATATGCACCGGAAGCGGGAAGATATGCACCGAAGCGGGAGATATGGCGGGAGATATGGAGGTTCTGGATATGGAAACCTCAAAATCAGGATACGGGATATATCTTACCAACTTATCTCCCTAAAACTCTACTTGGCATAGGATAAATCATTTTATCAAGGCCTTATCAATGGTGTTATTTTCCTGATAATTTTATGATTCCTACACCAACTCCCAGTTATACACAATTGACACAATTACATTGTATGAGACATTATCACACAATCAGAAAAAGATAATGTAAAGATAGATTATAACTGATTTTGATAAAACCATGGTATAGAAATATATTTTCAACACTAATTTATCTACCATACCTTGAGCAATCGTGCTGCCTCTGGGTTGAATGTTGGAGTTTTGATATACTGCAAAAATAGTGTGGAGATCCTCTTCCTTAGTCCTTCGAGGTTACTCTCCTTGACGCCACGCATTAGAAGGTCAGCCTCACGATCTATGAGTTCTATGATCTCCTGGGTCAGTTTACAGTCATGCTCCTGGAGTGGAAATATGAAAATTAAGTACAATGACTTTCTTTACAGTTATGCACAAGTTCAAAGTACAACAGAATTTATTTTTTCAATTAAACACATGTTTAAATTTTTCTTCAAGAATGAGATAAAAGTAGTAAAGTGGAATATCTCTAGCATACTTAGTTATTTTTTTAATCTCAAGTTTATTCTTAAAAATCTTATTTTTCAGAATCTCCGTCTTCATGAAATATTCAGCTCTGAAAAAATTGCCCCAACTTCTTTTCTATCAATCATTTAGTTTATTATCATTTCGAGACTTACAACATAAAGATATTGATGTTAAATTGTTAATCATAAGAACAATTCAAATTTCTACCTTGACAGTGTGCTTGAGTGTCAACAGTACATCCAGCCTTTCATCTTGAGTCAGGTACTTCATATTGATGCTGTTGTATATGTCTTTCAGCTCCTGTGCACGTATGGTGTAGGGGGTGTCCATCTCTGTGTTGCCACCATCAAATGCTTTCCAGCGCTTAGGAGCAGCAGCCTATACAATAAAAATGCAGATTGTTAGGCAAGGAAAAATAATTCTTCTGGTTACCAGTCTTTCTTCAAGCTCACCACTGACAGGCTTTCTTTTCTTTTGATTTACAGTAGTTAACTTTTGTCTTTCTTTTTACATATATTTTTCACTCTCTCATGCAAGATAATTATTTTCTATTCTTTACAATCTTATTACACTATGCATATCACTAAAATAGAGAATACCAAAATAAAGATACCAAAAATCTATACCTTATCAAGAAAGCCCTGGATTCTTTTTTGTTTGTTCTCATCTTCTGCATCGAGTTTGTGTCTCCCTATAGATGCAATGAGCTGTGTCTCTTGCTCAAGAAGCTGGCATAGGGCTGCCTTACGCTCTGCCCCTGTCAACTCAGCATTGATCTTTTCCACCTCTTCATCTCTCCATTCTATACATAGATCATTTAGTATGTAGTGAAATATTTTACTTATTTATAAATTATTGCTTACGCTTAATATAAAACGTTATCAATTATACTTGAACACGTTTGTATAGTACTATATAATGGAATAGATAAATTAATATGGGTTTCAGGGTGCAACTTTTACTTTGTTCTACTGTGTAACAAGGCATTAACATGACAAAATGTCACCACCTAGTTGCTCTTTATATTATTACTTCAATCTCAAGTCAGATTTGAACTTCTGAGAACTTGTAGATGATTTAAAAAAAATATTGGTCAATTTGAAGCAAGATGAAAAATACCTTTTTGACCTTTTTTACCTTGAGAAGGTCAATGAAAGTCAAATCTAAAATCTTAAGTCAGATTTGAACTTCTGATAACTTGTAGATGATTTTGAAAAAAACTGATGTCAGTCGTATTTGTTAAGATTGGAAGTTTTAAGAATTTGTTACAGACACTAACCGCCATCCGTTTTAGCATTTTAGCATTTTTATGTCATGTAGTTAACTACATGTGTCATAATTGTCACAATTGTCATAATTCTCCCAATGCATCATTTTTTTCAAATATTCTCCAGAGTGGTGCTCATTTCTAAAATAAAATGGAACCTACTTTCTAAAGCATGGTACAGCAAATCAAAGTCCTCTTTTGTTTTAGGATTCATCCTTCTGGAAAATTCCTTTTTAATTCTATCTTCTTTTTCCTTCTTCTTGCGTAATTCCTCCCTTCTCTCCCATTCAATTCTTTTTCTTTTATCATCACGTAACCTTGTAACCTGCCGCTTGGCCAGCCACCTTCTGTAGTACTTTTGAATTATAATAATCTAAAATAAAGTAAAATATGATATCAATTTTAAGGTTATATCATTCAATATCAATACACACCATGAAACCTAATACTCAAAAGAAACATTTTTCCATATTCAACTATCTATTGAAAAAATGCTATGGATGACGAGTAATTTAC
Source organism: Owenia fusiformis (assembly GCA_903813345.2). NCBI lineage: Eukaryota > Metazoa > Annelida > Polychaeta > Sabellida > Oweniidae > Owenia > Owenia fusiformis. The sequence continues at coordinate 19,437,394 of CAIIXF020000005.1, read as the reverse complement.
ACATGAAAAACTCATTCTTTGTTGATTAAGCAGTGATTTTAGCACTATAATAATTAATTATTAAAGATAAAAAACAGCACATGTATTTTATTATTCAACATTATAATATTGAGAACAATTTGCCATCATTTTTCGATCATTAATTTGAATTATTTTTGTGCATACTTGTAATTAACAATAACAAAGAAAGAATTTCAAGCATACTTAAACAAATCACCTAAATTTTTAGTGCTAAAGAAATTTCTGTACTTGGGGTATAAATTACAGAGCAAATAAAAACTCATCAATTTACCTTTGTCAATATCATAGCATGATGTTCATCAGCTGTAGTGTACTTTCCAGGTATAATTAGACTATCCTCCATGTTGGATACGTACACTCCTATCTTTGTCATTTGTGTTGAGGTGTCCTCAAATGTCTGAATGACTTCGTGTTTTTGTTGATGAGTTTGTGTGTCGCGACAAAATCTTTCAACATTGCTCGCTGTGGTTGTTTTTTGTTGTGTTTGGGCAGATGCATGGTGGTATATAGCGTCCGTCTTTTTGTGTCTATAGCCACCAAGATACGGTTTCTTTCTAGTGGCCCTCTCTATTTCAACAACGACATCACTCCATGTTCCATCATCTAAATTTTTTTAGAAGATATGCATGTACAGTCACATTGATACATGAAGTCGAACATACATATTACATGTAAATACATAAGCCATGACGGAATAGCTGACAAAAAGCCAATGATTTCCATTGGTTCAGTTTTTTCGAAAAATATCGAACAATTTATTCTATTTCCAAAGTATGACACAATTTAATAATTTCAACTATGGATGTAGGAAATAATTTTTGGGAATATTTTACGAAAAGTGACAATGTAAGGTTTCCTTACCTGTCTGCACCCGTACAGTGATGACATCTGGCATGTGATATTCTACTTTGGGTCTGATAGCTCGAATAGGTGTATTGACAGGGTCAGCTGATTGCATCTCTAACTGCACTGTGCCATTGGGACCAACCCCTAGGTCTGACAGAGTAATATTGTCTGACATATTCTTCCCTGGAAAATAAACATATTTCTTAAAAATATTTCAGTGTTACTTATATGTGTAAGAGGATTATATGTCTGCTATAAATTGTACTTTTAAATCCACAGACTTTCTTACCAGGCTTCTTTCCCCCTTTTCATTCCATTTGTAATTTTTTGAATGTTTTTGTTTTTGGTTGAGGTTACTAAGTGAAGAAATTGTGGTCTATGACATCATAATAAAGTTGAAGATACTGCATTATTAAAAATGAATATGACAGTTGTCTTGGATAATCTTTATGACATCATAATGCTAGATTTAATTTCATTATGACATCATAAAGAACTGAAAAAATACATGAAATCCACTTGACATCACAATATAACAACATTGAAACAAGATGACATCATAATACATATTGGCAATACGGGTGTATATAAGACAAACGAAGAGAAAAACAACAAATGGGCACTTGTCTTTGCTCACAAAAACTTCAGATCTCCAAAAGCTGCATCTGAAACTAAATGTAATTCATAATGTCCTGGGCTTATTAGAGTAGAGAACTTAACTTACCATCAAACATGAGTAATATGAGTTGTGGTGGCATCTTCAGCTCAGCTGCAAAATGATCCTTTAATTCTCGCAGTGTTTGCCCCAAAGTACAAGCTAGAGTTGCAACTTGACCACTAGGCATCAAAACAAATTTTACTGAAAATAAAATGTAGGCTATTATATTTTGATCATAAAATTTTTAATGTTGAATGATATGAAATGTATAGAAAAAAGAAAATTAATTTGCAATCTTATCAAAGGCTTTTTATTTCACATCACTGATAATGAAAGAACCATATACTGGTGTAATTCTTAATATAGTCTGTAATAAATTCCTGTTTACTCACCTGTTGCAGTAGCATCATTTAAGCTCATACTGGGGGGAATTGGAGACTCTGCATGGGGATCAACCACATGGGTGTCCGTGGTGGGTTCAGTTCCTGTTGCAACATTATCTTGTTCCGGTTCAGGACTCAATACAGGGTGGCTTGATTCTTCCATTGTAGCTGTTGGGACTAAAGTCTGCGCTTCAGTTTCAACTGGATCTGTGTTGCTATTAACATTTTCTCCATCATTCATTTTGTCAATCTCTTCATTTTCAATGGTCCCTTGTGCTTTTTCTGTTGCTATTGTCTCTTCATTTTCAGTTCTATCAGTTGCTTCACCTCCTGTCATTTCATTAGTGTTGTCTGGTTCAACATTGTCATTTACTGATTCTCTTGGGCTGGTTTCTTTTGGACTACTAGGTGCAGGACTGTCTGTCTGTTTTTGAGAATCAATATTTTTCATTCCTTCCTCTTTTGTTTCATCCTCATTTTGTTTATTGCTAAGGTTATCTTCATCTTTGGGTTTTTCTTCACTGTTCATTTCGGGTTTATTTTCAGTTTGTTGTTCAGTTGGCTGGGAATCAGGTTTACTATCAGCCACCTGTCCATTATCTTCGGACACAACTACTGGCTCAGCCTCCGACATTCTTTCCTGAAATCAAAAGAACTCATTTAGCTCAAAATATCATAGCAAATTTGGATTGATCTTGGTCAGCCATGTTGGATTTTGCACAGAAAAATCTCCGCAATTTAATTACAGATATGTGTCGTATAGGTTGTATAGATTGCGATAACAACTATGCCAGTTGATTCTTCGTATAGTCAACATAGACAACCTACCTGTAAAAGGTACCTCAACACCAAAGTATATGTACAAATTTAAGAATATTTGAGCTCCTCAAAATGTAAAAATATGACCTACTTTTTGCCGATTGTTTATCATACGTCACCGTTGTTAGGTACTACTAGTTCCCGGGAGTGTGCCTTTAACTTTTACGCAAAAAGTTATATTTATTTTACAGCTACACATTCACGATGATAGACTTTATTGGTATCAGTTAATATATCCAATATTAGATCTTTGATTCAGAATAACATTTTGTTATCGTTTTGATGTTTCTTTCAATAGCATTATATGCGCAAATTGATCGTTTTCGTTTCCCACGTTATTCTAGCTTGATTCGATTCACGAAGTCATTCGGTAATTTCCGTTACTTTCCATAACAACAGTGCAGAAGAGAAAATTTGATAAGTTCATTACACTTTTATGACTTATTGAGCATGTTTTGAAAAAAATAGTAACATATTACCAAAATGGATTAAATAGATCCACATACTGGCGGAAATTTGTGACTTTTTATCCAGTCAGAGAGCCAAAATTTGAAGGTAAGTTCAACTTTCAATTTGTTTAGAATTTCCAACATGGCTGACTTCAGTTCGAAATACTGAATAATTTCAGAATTAAAAAAACTGTCACTGCATTTGCTGTTTTGAAGATGAATAATTGCAGTGTTTCCTTTCTCCTATGTATACTAAGCTTTATGATATTTCTTGCGTTACTGTAGGCTAGGCTTACACCTTACACCCGGGACCTTACAACTGATTCTAGATTCTTGAGCATGTAACAAAAATATAGCATACAGTACTCTGAGGACTCGATGCTTGTTTTTATGTAGTGCGAGACTATTTCATTTGGATCTAATGCCAGTCCATTGAAAGAACAATTCCTAAAACAAATTTCACTGAATCACTCTCACGATTAGCCTGTACTAATAGAGATGTGGCACGTGTCAGTGGCGTAGCCAGGAAGACAAAAGGTGTTAGGCAAAAGCTTTATAAAAAGACAAGCGCCTTGTCTGCCTCATTGTGGCTACACTAGGTTCAATCATGGAAAAATCAGCTTGTGAGAAACATTTCCATAATTCAGATTCAAAAATCGATAAAAGTTATGCAGTTAATTTATAACTTCATTGACAGAGGAATGTTCCTCAAAGGATGTCAAAAAGGACTAAGCTTCATCTGCCTCATCCTGGCTACACTACAGCTTGTAGGTGGATGCATCTTTCCTGTAGGCCCTCTGTATCTGATATTTTCAGGGCCTTTAACTGCGATCATTTACTTCATTAAATAAGGTTCAGTTCCATCTACATGTACTGTAGCACCTTTGAAACATCCCCAGAATGGTAGAACAACTTCAGGAATAAGTCTGACTTTCCACCTCCATGTATTTAACCATGATTTGCAATTTACAATATATTATGTTGAATTCATACTGTTTGAGAATTACACTTTTGTTAATGTAACCAGGAGGTGGTGATATTTCTTGCCATGTTTATCATCTGTTGTATATGTTTTTACAGATGGCTCATGTGAATGCAAGAAAGAGTAAAATGTCAACAACAAAGTACCTTGGTAAGGGCCCAGATGGTCTCCCTAGACTGCCACCTATACCATCTGCCCCCAAGAAACAAGATGACCCATATGCTAACAGTAAACTTATGACATTCAGGATGGCCAACCATAAACAGGATTTACTCAACAAAATCATGTAAGATATGTCATTAAGTCCAAAAATACAAGAATCTTTACATTTTGTCGAAGTCCTACATGTACATTTTGATACTCATTACTTCTCAATTGTTATGTGACTAAAGTATTTCTAATACTTAAGTTTTACCAATTATCACAAAAATTGGGTGCTTATACAAAGCGTTTCTTGGATCAGTTTTTGCAGATACAGCAATTGCATTTGGAACATTAATTTTAATTTGCATGCTGTAGGTTGGACAATGCACTGGCTGTGTACAAGGATACAGATGAATGGAACAGTAAGAGAACCCCATCTCCCGAAGCTCCGGAATACCCAGATGAGGTATGTACGATTTAAGGCTATGAACCAATGATACATGTATTTCAGAAATTTTGTAAACCTGTACTGAACGACCAAGAAATATTGCATTCTCTTGTAGATGCTGTCTTGTACTCAAATAAATTATTTATTGAATAATGTTTATATACATGTAATAGTATTATTGACTCTTATAATTTATCAGCGATTCAACGCAAGAGTAAGTGAGAGCATGAATTGAAAAGAAACATTGCATGTACTCTACCAGAATACCACACACTTGTAAAGAAACACACTCACTCTATTATTATGTAGGAATTATGAACTTTCTGTGACACCTCTTCAGAATAGTTGTACAATCAAGTCTTGATGCATGTTTGAAAATATGGAAATATATTCTAATATATATATCTTTTTTCTTTTTTCCCCTCTCCTTGAAACTGCTTCTTTCATCTATTTCCTCTAATTAATTCTTCCTCTTTATCTTGATATGCTTTAATTACTCTGAATTAATCTGGCTTGTGTTTGCAAATGCCATTTGAATTTTCTCCAAATATGTTTTGTAATATTCTTTTTCTCTTAACACTTGGCACTTATTTCTGGTTCCACTTTGAACTGTTCTCTCAATGCACTTTTACTTTGATACACTTTTACTCTGACTGCACATTGAACTGTTCATTCAATGTATGTTTACTCTGGCTGCACTTTGAACGGTTCTCTCAATACACTTTTACTCTGACTGCACATTGAACTGTTCTTTATATGTATGTTTACTCTGGCTGCACTTTGAACGGTTCTCTCAATGCACTTTTACTCTGACTGCACTTTGAACTGTTGTCTCAATGCACTTTTACTCTGACTGCACTTTGAACTGTTGTCCCAATGCACTGGTTCTCTGTTCTTTTGTCACACTTTGCCTATCTCTATAACTCTATACAGATGATGAGCAAGGACCGTAGAGTTAGGGTGAGATAAATTTCCCTATTTTAGATTTCAAACATTAATATAACCCTGTGAAATAAAAGAGATATAAAGTTTGAATATAAATAACAGTATTTTATTCAACCTTTTTGAAAACAAACTAACAAGTGTTTAACAAAAGTTAATTTGTTGACTTAAAAAAGACATATAGAGTGACCCCCAGAAATGCAACCCTCTTATTTTTGAATAACTTAACGTTTTAGTGCAATCTTCAATTCTTTTGTGTAGAAAGTTGTTTTTTGGGTCACCCTTTATCACATACAAACAATATATGCATAGATGATCAATTAATAAAATAACAGATAAATGCTTGTAAATTGCATTTTGAAAAATAAAATAAATGTTACCATTCTGTTTTGATCATGATTGTCTCTCTATACATGTGCATCATCTATATTGTATCAAACCTTTAATAACTACTTCTACGTTTCATTAGTTGAACTATCAGTTCATGAAGCGATGTGTGGAGGAGACTCCAATTACCCCTATGCCCAGGGAATGGTTTGACAATATACAGAATATGATACCTCCACACTTGAAGAAGACCTGTAACTATGATGATGTCATAGATGAACTCTTTGAGGAGGTCAGCGGAGATTTTCACTCAAGTATGAAGAGGACAAATGGTGAGTGAATATTTAGAATGTATTATCTCTTTATATTGAGATATTGAAAAATGAAAATTTGGAGGAATTTTCTTTCTTTTTTAAAATGACTGGTCAAAATAGTCTATCAACCAGTATATTGTTCCTCATGGAAAACACCTCATGATCTTTTTTTTATCTCCAAATTCCAGTGCAACAAGCATTGAGAAAACCAGATGTATCTGGTCTTGAAGATGATGACAATGTCCATCCAGAAGAGGAACCATCTGGGCTGGATTACTCAAGTCCCTGGCATGAGGAATTTGTGCTTAATAAGGAGGAGATTAGAGCGAACTTACACATCCTACACCCCTCAATGCAGACTGTCCTAAACATGTGCCAGACACAAATTGGTGTCTTGACATTGTTCAATTGTTCTGCAATAAGGTATGCAGTTTACAATGCAAATACAAAAAATCTATATCAAATCTCTTTCAAAGGAAGACTGTATGTTGGAGATTCTGAGTCCTAAAATTAATTTATCATTTATACTATTTAAAACTTAAAAAATCAATGCTGTTAAACAGCTCCCTCTTGAGAACTCCACTTACCAGTGTCTTTTTGTTCAGCAATAAATGTTTCTCCATCAATTCACACGTCAAATGACGTAATGTTTTTACTTAATAGACATTGTTGCATTCTGATTTATATCCTCTTATTTATATGTTTTTGTGAGAAGAACTAAAAGGGATGTAATTGATGATTTATATATGTGTTTTTATTTGGCAGGACTCTTGGTCCATTAGACTTTGACAGTTTGAAGAATGATGTGACTCTAGAATCTGAGAAAACGGAAGAGAAACTAATGATCAGGTAACAATTGTTATTTTGTTATTTCTAAGATTTTTGTTGATGTTATGATAGAGATGTGTGGCCAGCCAGTTAATCATTTTTTATTGCAGATAGACCAAAGTTTGTACTTAGTCACTTGTCATATCAATATAGAAATTTAACCATTATTGATTTCTAGATTTTAACATTAAGTACATGTAGTGCTCAAGGAACACACCAAGAAACCTGAAATGTGAAAAAGTATGCACTTTGGAGATGTTTACAAAATAGACACGACAATGGATGATATGAGACAAAAGTACATGTATTCTAAAATTGAAACTATTTTGTTAAAGCTGCTTGCTTGACCTGATACTACCTTTAAATTACATATTGTTATGTTATCTTTTTTCAGTTGGTTCCAAGGTGTGATAAATGTGTTTGCAGACAGGAACAATTTCACAAGTGTACGTGCTGATAAGCTAGATTCCTTCTATGGTGCACTAACAACACTCATTTCAACACAGGTATTGGACAAATCTTTTTTTCACCCACTCATCTGTCTGTCCATATATCAACAATTGGGACAAATAAAAACTCATTTGTCTAAACCAATTCTCATATACATTTTAGGGGCTCCCTGCTTGTGATTTATATGAATCAATGTTTACCTATAGACCCCTTAGCCAGAGCCCTATATAATCAAAGTGGAATTGCATATTTAATGCTTCATTTTTCAGTGTCATTGCATTATTATTTTTTTCAAGTTGAAGGATCTCCTTGTGCGTTCCATAGAATCCTGGGTGGATCTGTTCGATGAGAGTAACAAACTAAACCTCCCTCTCCTAAAAATGGAACTAACATTTGATGACGAACGCATGCAATTTTACCCCACCTATGATGATTTAGAAGAACTAGTCTTATTTGTTGTGATGCAAATCACCAAAACATGCCAGCAAGTGCCGACTGTTCAGTCCTGGCTAGCTGGTGGTAACACAACATCCAATACAGATGTGTCAGTAGCTCAACACATACTAGATGCCACATATGTTAAACTGAAGGAAGCTGTGAAGAGAAACTTTGAGGAACCAAAGGCTCATTTACAGTCATTTAGTGAGTATATGTTATAGATTGCCAAATGTGCGTTAGTGTTCCAGTTTAACATATTTCTAGTTTATTTTTTATCTGCTTTCATTTTTTCAGAACATCCTATAAAATGTTGTGGCTGAAATGTATAACTGGAATAAAGTTCATAGTAAAAACAGCTTACAGTTTTTACCATATTTTCTATTGATATTACTGCATAGAATTGTGTTGACATTTAGTACTATGGTGTAACATTACAATTGATTAATTCATGAGTATATTTCAAACAATGTCTATTTCATTAAAGTTGAGAGGTATGAGTGGATCACAAATGGAGAGGCTCTGAAGCAGATTAACACATACATGGAGGAAGAGCATTCATTTGAGGAATACATTGAGGTAATTAAATGGCTTTTATTTCTATTAAATAAACCTTCACTCAATGGATCCATATTATACAAAACAATAAGTATAAGTACATGTACAAACATTTACATTTACAATTTTGTTGAACTACAATGTTACAACTACAACTATTATTTTCCTAAACAAACACTTGATTTTTAATTGAGTTCTTATTTTTTAAATGTATTGAGATTCTAGTACTTTGCCAATGTAATCAATTATTCAGCAAAAATATTTTTTTCAAATTCTGTTCATATTTCCTAGTTTATTGAGAAACTCAGTAACCTGAGAAAATACAATTTTGAAAATCTGCTCAAAATATTAGATATTCTCTGCTTTGTTTTCTAGTATATTGAGAAGTTTCGTAACCTTGCCAAGGAGATCATGGTTCTGCCAAGTATAGAGCATTATGATATGATCAGACTTGACTGTGAGGACCTGAAGATGGGCCTTGCTAATGCTGCCAGGGGACTAGCAGACATCCTCCTCAACAAAGTGGCAACAAACCATAGGAACGAGAACAAAGAGTAAGTACATAATTCACTTTTGCTTCTGGAATAACACCTAAGCTGAATGTATGGCAATCCACAAAATTTATTTAATTTTGTCTTGAACCATATCTTTCTTAAATAAGATATAATCCTGATTTCTTATGTACCTAGATCTAAATAATTTCATTATAATAATGAAGATAAAAAAACATATAGAGACCAAATGCAATTTTAACAGAAATAAATATTAAAACTGCATTGAAAAGAGAAATTAGTTTTGTGCAATCATCAAATAATTGCATTTGTTTACCTGCATATTTATATCTTAAAACTTTTCATGAAAAGTTTAGATTGAAGACAACATGAATTTTTATTAAATCGCAGGATTTGTGAGGCCTTTCACACAATGAAGGAGAAGGCCCTGAAGGAACCTGAATCCTCAGAGGAACTCATTGAGATGACTGCCTTTATAGAAAATGCCCGCACATACGGCATGATCAAACTGAATGAACGAATTAAGGTTAGTGTTGTTAGACATCGGATTCAGCTTAATGTTGTTTGACATCAAAGTAAAGCTAGTACAGTGTTGCCTAACATCCAATGATTTATGGAGTAACAAGAGAAAGGCAGAGAAAAATGTCTTCCCAAATAAGATACACAGACTTAACACATTTTACATTGTAATAGAAATACATGTAGTAGTTTCTCCAAAAGTAAAATGATTTATGACTCTTCCTTGTTATGTAATAAGAAATGTTACATATATACATGTGTGTGATGTGTTATTGTAGAGTGCTTATGAGAGACTCCAGTACTTGTTAGACTCCTATCTATTCAATCAAGAAGACCTAGATCTTAACAGCGAGGTACTCAAGTGGCCTAAAGAAATAAATCCAATCTTTGACGAAAATGAAGAGGTATGTTTATTCTTTTAAAATCTCTTGAACAATTTTCATAATTTGGTAAATTCACTATGAATAAAGTCAAGAAATAAATTAATTAATTTAGGTTTGAAGTTTTTTATCTTTAATGTTCATTGGACGATCAATTCTGTGTGCATTAAATATGTTTGCTGCAGCAGCTTATAAACAGGGAGAAGTGACTATATTCTCGCTTCTGTAAAGTCATTGTGATTATTGTAACTCCTTGCTTCATTTATTTATGTTTTACTAGTTGCTACTAGACAACAATATTAATGAAACATGTACCTTCCTCAACTCAAACATTCATTACAAATTTCTCTTCCAGTTGGTTGATAAATCCAAACAGGAAGGTGAACGAATGCTTCTGGAGCGTAAAGAGAAGGTCATGCTAGAACTAGAGAAACTGAAACAACGTGTGGATGAGTTTAATGACTATGGAGAGTTGGACATGATGCAGCAATATGTCCAAGATGTACGTGCAGTTCAGAAGAGGCTTGTTGATGCCCAAGAACAGATTGAGTGGGTCAATAAGGAGGAGTTGTTATATAAGTACCCAGTTAGTGTATACCCTGATGTGGAGGAGATTACCCTGGCTGTTGAACCATTCACTAAATTGTTCAATGTTGTGCTCAAGTGGCAGAGGGCTGAGAAAAAGTAAGTAGAATTGTTACAATTTCTTTAATATTTGACTTTGAATATGTACATATCATGATATTTGTAAGACATGTACATACAAAAAAGGGAATAATTAAAGGGAATAATCAATTATAGAAAATTAATAAAAGACGCTTTTTCATCCATGCTGCAAAACCTAAAAATGTAACATACATGTCTTAATGTTTACAGGTGGATGGATGGAGCATTCCTAGATTTGGATGCTGAGCAAGTGGAAGGAGAACTAGATGAATACTGGAGAGATGTCTACAAAGTACAGAAAGTGTTCAACAACAAGCTAAAGAAACTGCTCCTTGAGCAAGAAGAGCGTGAGAGAGAGCGCAAGAAGAAGAAACGTCTTCAAGAAGGGGATGAGAAGGAAGGTGAAGAGAAGAAGGATGAAGATAAAGAGCCTGAGATTCCCACCCCTGCAGCACTTACTGTCTGTAACATGGTCCAGGAGAATATGAAAGTATTTAAGGTATGAATAAGGATTTTCAATCGTTGGTGAAGCCCATCCAATTTTTTTTGAAATAGGCATTAGGTACATAAATTCAGAAGAAATCGTGTGTGCAATTTAAACATAATTGATTAATGCCTTTATTTATAAAGCCACTTTTTTGTCATTAGGTTTCATGTTCAGAAACTGACACTGGACCCTGATTTACGTTTGATAAGATATATATTGATTGCACGTGATCACATAATTTTCAGGAATTCATTCCCACAATTGGTGTTCTCTGTAATCGTGGTATCCGCACACGTCATTGGACAAAGATGTCTGAAGTAGCTGGATTTGACATGACACCAGACTCAGGATCCACTTTACGTAAAGTACTCAAGTTGAATTTGGATCCTTTCATGGAACAGTTTGAGTCTATCAGTGCAGCAGCTACTAAAGTAAGTACTGTTAAATATATTGGCTTTTACAATTGATGTCAATGGACAGATTGTTAAATAGTCAATTATTCATGAAGCTACATATTTGTGAAATTCTGAATTTTTAAAAATGCATATGTGAATAAATACATTTTATAGTAACATTATCTGTTTAATCAGTTGAGGACTTCATTGGACTTTTTGAATCCATGAATTTCATTGTTAAGATGAGCACCTAATATTGGAAACTTGGCACTTACATTTTAGCTTTTATTTGGAAAAAATAGAATTTCAGGGCAATGATTTTGAGTAGCTTTTTTGAATTCTGAAATTGATTTAAAAATTGTGACTTTACTTTATCAGGAACACTCTCTCGAAAAAGCCATGAACAAAATGACAGAGGAATGGGAGCCAATATCATTTGTGACGTTGCAATATCGTGACACAGGTATTCACATCCTGGCATCTGTGGATGAAATTCAGCAGATATTGGATGACCAAATTGTCAAAACACAGACTATCAGAGGGTCACCTTTTATCAAACCATTCGAGAAAGAAATAAAGGTATCATATTTTACAGTATTATTAATTGCTTAGGGCATATGCTAGATTGATTTTGATCTCAATTCTATACGCAACCCTTTGAGGGATTCTGTTATTTTTGAAGTTAAAATCAAAAATATATTTTACTTTCAGATATCATTTAAGTCTAACAATGTGGCTTAATTTTACAGATTATGTTCATATATCAGAATATTTCAACAGTACATAATTTGGTAACAAGACTTTGGTAACATCAAAATCCTACCTTATCATCAGAGCTTACTAGTGGAACCAAATATGCATTAGAAAGTGAGACCCTGATGATACCATAGTCAAACCAATAGTATGGCTAGGTTTTAATAGTAAACATGAAGAAATCTTTGGGTACATGAAAGACGAAACAAGATTATTTGCGAGAACTAATCTAATGTTCTGTTTTTGTGTCTTAGGTTTGGGAAGAGAGGCTTCTAAGAATCCAAGACACTTTAGATGAGTGGTTAAAGGTACAGTCCCAGTGGCTTTACCTTGAACCTATATTCTCCTCAGAGGATATCATGCAACAAATGCCAGAGGAGGGCCGCCTCTTTCAGACTGTTGACAGGAACTGGAGGGATGTCATGAAGCACACTGTCAAAGATCCTAAGGTATGATATCAATAGGGTACTATCCAACTCACACGACAGTGGTGGAGTTTTGTTGAAAATAGTTCACTGCCCTTGAGTTTATCAATCAATATTAGGCAATGTGTGCATTCAAGCTCTCTGGATTTCTCAATGATGTCTTTTAATTTAGTCATTTTACTGTAAAATTGAAACAAATGGTATGTTGAAGGCTAGCTTGCCATAGGAGTTTGGTGTTATCCATCTCAAAAATGTGGTTCTACATTTACTCAAATTAACATGTACCTGTAGAATACCAGTATTTTGAAATAAATTGATAAAATGAAGATATGGCCGGGGTAATGCATACAGAAATGTACTTTTTGTATGGTTTGTATAACTACAGTACACATGCAGTATATTCACACGAGTCATAGAATTGATACTAGAGGTGAAATCAGTATATGTGACTTCACTGTTGTTTGTGTATGGTTCTGCACATATATGTTCTATCATACAGGTATTGGTAGCTACCTCTATGACTGGGCTGCTTGAGAAACTATTAGACAGCAATGGGTTACTTGATAAAATCAACAAAGGGCTCAATGCTTACTTGGAAAAGAAAAGACTGTTCTTCCCAAGGTAAGAAAACAGTATCCTCTTTCATTAAGAGCAGAATTTCTGTTGTTAGCACCTTATTTTGCTTCAGGTTGACCATTATATTATGTCTTCCTTTCCAGTATGCAATTTGAAATCGTTATTTTCCTGTCAACATTTTAACAACCATCCTTCTTATGCTAACATTTCACCAGTGAATTATTTTATTCAATGGCACCATGGGCTTTCTTATTAGACTAGTTGAAAGCCCATGATGGCGCCAATAATTCCCAGCAAATAACACCAGGGAATATAAGTGATATTTTAAAATAGACTACCCAAAAATCATATTTACCTTTGCCAATGTAGCAGTCATTATCTGAAACCAATATTCAATCCTTCCTCCCAGTCAATAACCTCTTTATTTGCATTTATTTCAGGTTTTTCTTCTTGTCCAATGATGAGATGCTTGAGATCCTCTCTGAGACCAAAGACCCAACACGTGTACAGCCTCACTTGAAGAAATGTTTTGAGGGAATCGGCAAACTTGAGTTCAACAAGAACTTGGACATTCTAGCCATGTGCAGCAGTGAGGGGGAAAATGTGAAGATGAGTGAGATTATTTCAACAACTGAAGCTCGTGGTTCTGTAGAAAAATGGCTGCTCCAGGTACAGGATGTCATGTTGATGTCAGTTCGTGATGTCACAGCAGCGTCAAGAGAGGTATGCACAATTATCTAAACTGAGATTGTTTCTAGAAATACAATATATTGTACATAACATGTTGTTCTAGAATGTGATAATTGGATGCTTTTGAAGTTACATATGGGAAATCACTTGGAGATCTTATCAAGCTATAACAACCTGTCAATCGATCAAGTTATGTTCAAGTAGAAACAATATTATACTTAATATTTACATGACAGGGATAAGTATCATTGATATTATAGTAGCAATATGTTAACTTACTCATGACTTAAATCTCTAGGATTTGAATAGAAGAAAGAGAAAATTAAGGAAGGTGAACAAGCATGTTTCAGTATCACACATTATGCTTCTGGTGTCACATATTATGCTTCCAGTGTCACATATTATATTACGCTTCTTTATGTCAAATATAACGCTTCTGATGTCACACATGATGCTATCTTCATATTATTAATGGATACATAAAACGAGATGATGTACGTATCACAAATTATGCTTTTGCTATTACTTATGATAGACTAGAATCAGGGGGTTGGAAATATAATGACATCTTATATTTTGACGAGCAGGCAAGTCATGTTCACTAATTGAAAGGAAAAGGGTTCCTTAATTGATACTGAGATTTAACAAAACGAAATAGGTGTCAAAATGTGTTTTTGGGTAAAAAATGTGTTTTTTGCTGAATTTTTTTTTTAGAAGTTTTATTTTAGTAAATACAGTCTGGTTGACTATGGAAAAGTGAAAATAAATCAGTTTTGATCGAATTTGGTGATTTTGGGGAGGTTTTAAAGATTTATCTTGTGGTTGTCATAGTGAAATTAAAGTAGACTATAATCAGTGCATTGGAAATATAATGACCTCTTTTTGAGTAGCAGGCAAGTTATGTTAACTAATTGAATGGTAAATGATTTCTCAATTGATAGTGAGATTTAACAAGGAAAAATAGGTGTCAAAATGTGTTTTGGGTTAAAAATGTGTTTTTCGGAGAATTTTTTTTTTAAATTAAAAAAAAAATTAGAAATTTTATTTCAGTAAATATAGTCTGGTTGACTATGGAAACATGAACATAAATCAGTTTTGATCGATTTTGGTGATTTGGGGGAGGTTTAAGAGATTTCTCTTGTGGTTGGCATATAGTGAAATGAATGTAGACTAGAATCAGTGCATTGAAAATATAATGACCTCTTTTTGACGAACAGACAAGTCATGTTAACTAATTGAAAGGTAAATGGTTTCTTAATTGATACTGAGATTTAACAAGAAGAAATAGGTGTCATAATGTGTTTTGGGGTAAAAATGTTTTTTTGCAGAAAAAAATTAAACATTAATTTTTTTTAGAAATTTTATTTTAGTAAATACAATCTGGCTACAGAGTATAAAAAGTGATCGATTTTGGGAAGCTTTTAGAGATTTCTCTTGTGGTTGGCATAATATGTATAGTTGAATAAATAGTCAATTACCAATTCTTTTGCATTACTAATAGAGACAATATTTAGGTTTACTCCTCAAATTAGCATTTCACCAAGAAAACAATATATTCTAATTCAATTTTATTCCGTACTACATTCTGTCATATTCCTTCAGTTATATTATTCACATATTCATAAAAGTAAAGAAATCATACCAAAAAGCATACTTTAATATATTCAAAACCTTTGCAAACACAATGACCAGTTTACTAAATAACACTATAAAATTGACATTGATACATACAATATTATATGGAAACATATTTTCAATTTTCAGTATTATCACCACAGGCTGTCATCAGCCATTTTGAACATTGGGGTATACCAGGTCGTTTTTACAAGTTTCAATGTTCCACACAATTTATTACTAAACTGAAAAGCAGATTAAATGAACCAGCACAAATAATGACAATGTAAATGGTGCTCCTGGTAGAAATTCGTCTCACACCTTTTATGATCCAATATGATGTTACTACAGAAGGCATGACCATTAGCCAATACAAAGTATCTCTCTCACATCTGACAACTAAGAACATGTTCATCTTTAGCATGAGCAGAAGATAATTCACTTGTGAGAGAATGATGTATGCCAAATAGATACTGATGTTGTATCATTTTGAATTTTGAAAAAATTGTCTCGATGATCTTTGCATTTCATTGACATTAGGTGATACCAATTCCAATGATGGATATTGTTGGTACTATCGAGAATTATATTATACTGGTTGTTGTACACTATACTGGTATGTCAGAAATGTATTGTGCCATTTTAACTTTTGTGGCGTTGTACCTTCCCCATTGTTGAAAATATATCATATGATTTATCAATTATCTGTAGAGATCCTGTTTGGATGTTATGCCTCAATTGTATTTTCAAGGTTCTTTGTATTGTGTTCAACTGTTTCTTTTAAACTTTTTATAACGTTTGTCCATCTGGATTTAGTACAGAAACTGCATACTGTTTTCTGTGTGATAGACCCCACTGTCTGAACCATTGACTAACAAGTCTATTCTGATAGGGAGATGATTGTGAGTGGTGATTATTGGTTCTAGACCGTACTAGTTCAATAAAGTCAATCAAACCAGAAAAAGTACAATTATCGTAACACTAGATTGGCTGGCAGAGCTCCAACCTGGTACAATGACAAGTTGACCACAACTATTTATGTGGTGATCAACACTGATTGTATCGTTTGAACTAGTTAAGGGATGGAGAATATTATTTTAATTAACTGTCTAATTAGTGCCTTTTGACACCTCGTTCACCATGTTAAATCTCACAAATCTTTTGTTATATATAAGGGAGTATTTTGATATAGGTCTCTTGCCTGCTCGTTAAAATATAAGTACTTTCACTTTCTAGAGGCTTTTATCATCATATAATTCTAGTCTATGATGCTAGGTGTATATTATCAGAAATGCTGCAATTGGTATCACATATCATGTTTTCTTTACCACATGATATTCTCATATACAGCATATCATAAGTGATGCTCTGTACGACAAATTATGAAACCCACTTCACAAGCTTTATTGTACGAAAAAAAATTCACAGTCAATATTTTGCATTTGGGAATTTCAAAATGATTACTACCTTTTTCAGTTCTCTTCAGTTTCAATAAATTGAACAAGAGTATTATTATCACATTCCATTACCAGATTACTTAAGAATGCTTATAAGACAAACACATTAGCTCTGAACCATGCCAATATTTTGATACAGCAATGTATTAATGAAACATGTGTATTAAATGATATGTGGCTCTTCAAAGTGGGGTTCTCTTATATTTTTGAAATTTTAAAATGAAAGATGAAATTAACATTCATAGTTGCAATTAGTAGACTTTTGTAGGTTTTTCTATTATATTAGGAACAGTCAACAGGCGGTTTTTCTGTTGTTGTTTTAGCCAAACCACCTGTTGTTTTGATGTATTCATTAAACTATTTCCACTTTTCATGTTCAATACCATATTTCATGCCGTTTGCCGTTCTTTTCATCAATTTTGCCAGAAACTTTTATAATCACCTCTGTAATCACATTGTAATTGTATTGTAGGCGTATGCCATCGAGGCAAGAGAGGACTGGGTCCAGGATTGGCCAGGTCAGGTTGTCATTTGCGTTTCCTCAATATTCTGGACAATAGAGGTGCAAGAAGCAGTGAAGGGAGGACCTGCAGGGCTAAGGGAATACTACGATAAACTGAACACACAGCTATCTGCAATTGTAAAGCTAGTCAGAGGCAAGCTTTCAAAACAGACCAGGATAACATTAGGAGCATTGGTGGTAATTGATGTACACGCCAGAGATGTAGTCTTAGATATGGCGGATAAAGGTACAGGGGATTGATTCAACATTCTCGATATTGTTTTCAGCATTCTGTAATTATTCAATAACACTATGAATGAAGAATGTAGTATTTCTTTTATCTTGTATTACATAACAGGGACTTTTAATGAGTGAAATTTCTTATAATATTTGCAGAAACTTTCAATTCTTATAGTTTAAGACTCAAAACTTTATCATTAAATTTCCTTTTGGCAAGACTTACAATCTGATGGGTTTTGCAGGTGTGGCCTCAGAGAATGACTTCCAATGGCTGTCACAGCTCAGATACTACTGGGAAAATGACAATGTGAGAGTTCGCATTACAAACGCAACTGTTAAATACGCCTACGAATATCTTGGCAACTCAGGGCGACTTGTGATCACCCCATTGACTGACAGATGTTACCGTACATTGGTTGGTGCCTTCCATCTTCACTTGAATGGAGCACCTGAAGGTCCCGCAGGTACAGGAAAAACAGAAACAACTAAAGATTTAGCCAAGGCCCTTGCTGTACAGTGTGTTGTGTTCAACTGTTCTGATGGTTTGGATTACATTGCTATGGGCAAATTCTTCAAGGGATTGGCGTCATCAGGAGCATGGGCTTGTTTTGATGAGTTCAATCGTATAGAACTTGAGGTGTTGTCTGTGGTTGCTCAACAGGTACTGTATCTTCATTTTATCATGTATGACATGTTGATTCACCCCCTGGTTACAGGCCATTTGAATACTTAAGATTGATTTTTAATGAAAATGAAATAAAGTGAAATATATATTTAAAGATGTTGTCTGTGGTTCTGCATTAGGTTATACATATTATAATAATACAGTACTTGTTTTGTCATTATTATTTCACATCTTTTTTGTTTCATTAATGAATTTGTTCAATCAGGCTAGTTACTTCCATAGCAATTGTGTTGCATATATTATTAAAGGACCAAAACAACAACAATGAAAAAAGTGATGATTTCGTATATATGTGATATGATATATTTCAGATTCTGTGTATTGTGCGAGCTGTACAAGGAAATGTAGATACATTCATATTTGAGGGCACTGAGCTCGCTCTCAACCCGAACTGTTACGTCTGTATCACAATGAATCCTGGGTATGCAGGACGTTCTGAACTCCCCGACAACTTGAAAGTATTGTTCAGAACAGTCGCTATGATGGTGCCAGATTACGCTATGATCGCTGAAATCTCACTTTACTCCTTCGGGTTTATCAATGCTCGTCCTCTTTCTGTGAAGATCGTCACAACATATAGGTTGTGTTCTGAACAGCTTTCATCACAGTTTCATTATGATTATGGAATGCGAGCTGTTAAGGCTGTACTCACTGCAGCTGGTAACCTTAAGCTGAAATTCCCAGAGGAGAATGAACAGATCTTGGTATGTACTTTGATGTATTGTTAATTTTTGATCAATATTGGTCTATGTATTCGCTATTAAAATGGACAACTTTAACTTGAATAAATCCAATATCAAACAGATTTTATGAACAATACTAGCAAATTCTAGCACTAAAGGGCAACAACTTATATGGAATAACCTATAGCAGGGTCATCCCTTGTACTAGTTCTCTACCTTTTCAATAGTTTTATTTCACTTCTTTAAATGAAAGCATCATTGATTATTTTATATTATACAATATTTTCTGAGAAGTGCCCCTAGATGAGCCAATTTTGCTGTTATAGTTGCCGTTTGATGTTCGTATAATTATTTTCTGCATATTTTCAGCTATTGAGGTCCATCACTGATGTCAACTTACCAAAGTTTCTCTCCCATGATATCCCACTGTTCCGTGGAATCATCTCTGATCTTTTCCCTGGTATTACTCTACCAGAGGCCGACTACAAGGTAAGGACAAATTGCATCTTCAGAGATTGATGTTTTTAAATCATATCAGGACTAGGTTTGCAATAGAGGGACAAAAATCTGCAAAATCATTTTCAGAAGTTTTTTCTTGATGCAAGTTGTTTTCAATATAAACAAGCAATTAGTTTATCTTTACTACAGCTTGAAAATAAGGTTAAATCACGACAATAAAAGAACATGGAGGTACAATGAATCTCACTTTTGAACCTACAATCCTTTCATGCAAATAATTATTGACTAATTTATCTATAACTTATTATTGTTTTCATTTCTAGTTATTCCTGGAGGCTATAGACACAGTTTGTGCTAAACGTAAACTTCAGACAGTGGACTTTTTCATTGAGAAACTGATCCAAACATACGAGATGATGATAGTCAGACACGGGTGAGTGAACAGAGACTACATACTCATAAACATTGTACAATGGGTATCTTCATTTATGGGTGTTCATCTTAGAGAGGTGTTTGTATTTATGGGTGTTCATCTTAGAGAGGTGTTTGTATGTATGGGTGTTCATCTTAGAGAGATGTTTGCATTTATGGGTGTTCATCTTAGAGAGGTGTTTGTATTTATGGGTGTTCATCTTAGAGAGGTGTTTGCATTTAGGTGTGTTTGAGTAAATGCGAATGAAGGGACTCAAGACCAGAAAAATATGTCATTTAGAATTACTTTAGATGAAAACATTTTGAACTGTATAATATACTTTACACTATTTTATATCCATCTTTCTAACTTATTGTAAAAACTGAATTATTCACTTTTCCTATTTTATGTGCTTCAGTTTCATGATGGTTGGTGAGCCATTTGCATGCAAGACATCTGTGCTTCATGTATTAGCTGAGGCCATGACACTGCTAAATGAACAGGGACATGAGGAATACGATAAGGTCTTATACAGGACCATTAACCCAAAGGCAATCACCATGGGACAGCTGTTCGGTCAATTTGATCCAGTCTCTCATGAGGTAAATTTTTTTTCTAACATCTTTAACTCTTGTATTTCTCTAATGAATTGTCATAACCAATACATCAATGTAATTCTCAAATCAAAATGGATATGAGTAAAATGCTTTCTACAAGTTTAGAAAGATTTGTTGAAAAATTAAAGAGTGAGACATGTCATTTCGTCATTGAATACTATATTGGTATATTATGCTGTTTTTATTTGTAGTGGACTGATGGTATCACAGCAAACACATTCAGGGAGTTTGCCTCGACAGACACACCTGACCGTAAATGGGTCGTATTTGATGGGCCAATTGACACGCTATGGATCGAGTCCATGAACACTGTACTGGATGATAACAAGAAGCTGTGTCTGATGAGTGGAGAGATCATACAGATGTCGCCAGTTATGAGCTTGATATTTGAAGCCATGGATCTCTCACAGGCTTCCGTAAGGCTTTTTTAAATTTGATCCCTTTTGGTATTTGGCATTATTCTTTATCTTCATAGAAAATGTGGAAATTGATTTAAGTAATAAGGAAAACCATTTCAAAGTTTTCACAAACACATGTTTCACTGATATATTTGTTACAGCCTGCCACTGTGAGTAGATGTGGTATGATCTACCTCGAGCCCACTACACTAGGCTGGCGCCCTATAATGAAATCCTGGGTCCTTGGCCTACCAGAGGTAATGCAGACTGAACATGGGGAACTGCTGGATACACTCTTTGAATGGCTGGTCGACCCATGCCTGACTTTCATTAGGAAGAACTGCAAAGTAAGTGGCACATTGTTTCTGTTGGTCACGTACTGTGTAGTAAAGGCAAATTGAAAAAAATCAAAGTTTATCATGGTCAGTGGATCCCATTTGAGGCTCCCCTCATACAGATGCATCAAATAAATTTTTCTGGGAAAGCAAATTGCGAATATGTTATACATTTATAGACTAGACCCCTTTGCCTATAAAAATAGAAGGAACTAATGGTTTACTGATAGACCCTCCTCCTTTCTAATAGATGCAACAAACAGATTTACATGAAATTCTGATTCACTATTGACATCTCTCTATATATAGCAATTCTAATGAGGATATGTCTACTATTGCAGGAGTACATGAACTGTGGACAGGCTAACCAGGTGAGATCTCTGATGTATTGGATTGAGATGATCCTGCATGAACATACAACAAAAGAGGATGCTGTTGAAAACAAACACTTGAGGACTTGGATCATTGTGAGTACTCGGAGAACATCTAAGAACATATATAATATGATTTCTGAATACTCAGCACTATTTTCTGATAGATGATCGTTGGTGGCTTTGCGTTTGGAAGAAACTTGAATTGAATGAATTGATGTATATTGTAAATTCTGGTGGCCGTGTCACTTTACCTCATGATTGTCTGATAAAGGTCAATTGTAAAACTTTTTTCATTTGTACATTTAATGATCAACTAGTGGAGCTTGGCATTCGAGAAAATTAAGAAAAATACTATATTGTTATTTTTCAGTCTTCCTTCTTGTTTGGACTGATGTGGTCACTAGGGGGCACCATTGATCCTGATGGTCGTAAAAAGTTTGATACATTTTTCCGTGAAATACTCACAGGAAAGTCTGAGGAAACACCCGTCCCTAAAAGCATTGGGAAAATTGATGTACCTTTCCCGAATGACGGACTAGTCTATGATTATAATTATGAGGTATGTGTCTGTGAATACAAATGAAATAATTATTTTATTTGAACACTTTTCCATAAGTTAATCATAACTTTTAAATTACTATTTCTAAAAATTCAGTTGGTTAATAAGTACATTTTATCATTCACTTTTATAAAACTGCATTTTTGATGGAAATTCTATTGCTGTTGGGGGGTTTATTTCAAAATTACAACATCTACTCAAAAATGTGTTCTAATCAATTATAGATGAAGGCACGCGGTGCATGGATACACTGGAATGACACAATTAAGAACCTGAGAGTTCCTCAAGACAAGAAGATCCGAGACATCCTGGTACCCACAATGGACACTGCTAGATATACATACCTCATGGAGGTCTGCATTGAGCATAACAGGTAGGGATAGAACTGATTTACAAAAGCAAATATGGAAAAATGGAAGTGCAAACAATTTTTTAATAAAAAAATGGTAACTAAAAATATACATTTATTTATGAAAATGGATTTTAAATTTTAATCATCTACACACTCTAAGATTGTTGATAATATCATGAATTAAACAGACTTGAATTGGTTTAAAAGAATTACATGTATCTTAATCATATTTCAGGGCTCTATTATTTGTTGGACCTACGGGAACTGGTAAATCAGTCTATGTCCAGGAGAAGATGATGGTTCTGCCTAAGGAGAGATACACTCCAGCTTTTGTGAATTTCTCAGCCCAGACCAGCGCAAATCAGACACAGGTATACACTTTGAACTATGCAGGGTGTGCAATCAGATTTTGACCTACTGATCTAAGTAATTTTAATGTCATATTATTTTACAATATGAAAAAGCACCCGAATCATATCAAAACTAACTGCTCAAGTGTTAAACTTTCAAGTTAATTAAACTGATTTTTCATTTTACTCAGACTTCCAATTATTGATTACAAATTTTTAACCAACACCACCGAATCATCTGACTTGAATTCAATATTTAACTATTTTGAAATGAACAATGTGACCTGTCTTTATAGAATATCCTTATGTCAAGGCTGGACAAAAGACGTAAGGGAGTCTATGGGCCTCAAGTTGGCAAGAAGGCCATTATCTTTGTTGACGATCTGAACATGCCTCAAAAGGAAATCTACGGAGCACAGCCACCCATTGAGCTACTCAGACAATATTTTGATCACGGAAACTGGTAATATATATTAGATTGATGACAGTCATAGCTATATAATCAGGTTTTTTCAGGTACATATCAATAAGAGTATTTCTGCTTAGTGATTTAATAAACACTATCACCTTCATAATCAAAATTAGTAAAATTAAAACATAATATATCAATGTTTATATACTCATGTTTATAATGTATAACAATATTAAATTCCAATGTTTGTATTGTGTTTCTTTGAAAAAATATGTGATATAATGTAAAGAAATAAAAATATAAAAATAATTTGGCATTCCAGGTATGATTTGAAAGATACTACGAGAATTACCCTACAAGATCTTCAGTTTCTGGCCGCCATGGGTCCACCAGGGGGAGGTAGAAATGACATCACATCTAGATTTGCTCGTCATTTCAACATTGTTGGCATTAACAACTTCAATGATGACACCATGGTCAGGATTTTCTCAACTTTGATGAGTACCTATCTTAGGGTGAGTGAATTTGAACAAATGTTACTTGAAGAAGCTTGTCCAAACTTGAATGACCTGACCCACACCTTGCCTGACCCACACCTTACCTGCACCCAACTCTTATCTGACCCACACCTGATATTCACCTGACCCACACTGCAAATAATTTCTTTTTCGATTTGTTACTTATTTTTCAGTTGCATATTGACATCTAACAATAAAGTTATGTATAAATATATTTCTTTTTTGCTTACAGGGAAATGACTTTTCGCCAGATTTCTTCACCCTTGGTAACATGGTCATTCAAGCTACTATGGACGTGTATAAGGAGGCTATGATTAATCTACTCCCCACACCTGCCAAGTCCCACTATGTCTTCAATTTGAGAGATTTCTCACGTGTGGTTTATGGTGTCTGTCTTATTAAGAAAGAACAAGTGGAATCTAAGCGTAGTTTCATAAGGTGAGAATTGAGTTACTGCTTCTTGAAAGACTTTTATTTAATTTATTGATAAAATCAAAAATACCATCTTAAGATTGCTATTTGACATCTGTAACGAGTCATTACACTTTTGTAATTGCAACCGTCATGTTAACCTAGTTTCTTGATTATTTTTTAATAAGTTTTTATGTGATAAATATTTATTTAATTGCCAAACAATGTCTCATAAAAATATTTCATGTACATTCGAATTTCAGTTCCAATCCAACCAATTATCATCTTGACCCATCAAAGTATTTCATATGAGAGAAAAGCTTGCAATTGTTAACTTATAATATGTCAAATTGTACGATTACTCATTTCAGACTATGGGCTCATGAAGTGATGCGAGTGTTCTATGATCGTCTCACAGATGACAAAGATAGACAATGGTTATTTAAGCTCATACAGACCTGCACCAAAGAACACTTTAAGGATGACTTCACAGCAGTATTTGAACACTTGGCTGCTAAAGAAGGTGCAAGGGTAAGTCTCTGCAAATATTCAAAATTCGTCATGATTCATGGAAAATCATATTGAAATATGTGGCTGACAGAAGACAAAAACTCAGTGGTGATTCAAATGGAAATTCTATTAGTACAAAACATGGAAGTGTTGGGACTAAATTACAAAGATAGAGCACCAAACTAAAATTGTGTGTGTCTGAATGCATGATATCTTTTTTAAATATCAAAACCAGGCTATGACCCCTCATCGTAGATCCACAGCTACAATGAATTGAATTGGAATGTGAATGATGTTTTACAGTTATAAAGATCTTGCCTTGTGTTTTTTTTGTATAC
Source organism: Owenia fusiformis (assembly GCA_903813345.2). Taxonomy (NCBI): domain Eukaryota; kingdom Metazoa; phylum Annelida; class Polychaeta; order Sabellida; family Oweniidae; genus Owenia; species Owenia fusiformis. The sequence goes on along the minus strand of CAIIXF020000005.1, from coordinate 19,412,161 downwards.
CAGCTTAATTTGAAATATTTTTGAAAAACATACACATTAAAGGTCTCTAAAGTGCATAAAATAATTTAGATTCATCTGAAATAAAACTGATGTTGAATATTGAAGCATACATAATTTCGTATTATCTTTTTTTAGATTGTTGAGGAAGATATGAGGAGTCTGATGTTTGGAGATTACATGAACCCAGATCTTGAAATAGAGGAGAGAGTTTATGAGGAGGTTGGCTCTCTAGATGACTTCTATACAGTCACTGAGCAATGCCTTGATGAGTACAATCAGACACACAAGAATAGAATGGATCTAGTCATATTCAGGTTAGGGCTCTACATGTTGACTTTTATCAGTCTGCACAATGTGTATGTTCACAAACTTTACCTTTCCATGGTGTCTGCTAACAAGTATACTTGTCCGGAACACATGTTATTGCAAAATACCAGACCACAGGTTCAAATTCAGACTGAAGAGTACAACTGATTTTGCCATAAGTTGAATAAATTTAAAATGATGCAATGTACAAATGTTTATTTTGTAATACCTATAATACTGTATATTTTACATTCACACATTACATCATGATATGTGTGAATTACAGACAGTTCTAGTTTGTAAAAAATGTGCAATTTTTAACTTTTTGTAGATATGTTTTGGAGCATCTGTCACGTATCTGTCGGGTGTTGCGCTCCCCAGGGGGCAACGCACTGCTGGTCGGTATGGGGGGCAGTGGGCGCCAGTCTCTCACCCGACTAGCCACATCTATGGCCAGCTATAACCTGTTCCAGCCTGAGATTTCTAAGAACTATGGGATGGTAGAATGGAGAGAGGATATCAAGGTAATATGTGTTCATAGATAAGTAAAACCTCTAGATGTCCAAAAGCACTAACACAGTAAAGTATGTTTAATCCGAACACCACTGGGAGCAACCAAGAGTTTGGATGGGCAACTGTTCACATTTTCAGGAAAAGATGTTCACATGAGGAGGTGTCCAAATTAGTGAGATATTCAGATATACAGGTTTTAATTCTACATAATTACTATTGTTAATTTCAGAGTCTCTTGCGCAATGTTGGAGGTAAAGGAGAAGGTACAGTTTTCCTGATCACTGACACACAGATAAAGGAGGAGGGCTTCCTTGAGGACATAGATGCACTGCTCAACACAGGGGAGGTCCCTAATCTCTTCGCAGCAGATGAAAAAGCTGAAATTATGGAGGTGAGATGTTGAAATAGTTAATGCGAAAAAAAAATTTCAAATGGGAGCAAAAATATTTTTGAAAAGGATATTTTATAGGGTAAATAGATAAATTAAAGAAAAATTACCAAGTCAGACAAACTATTTTTTTCTTTTATGTGAGGTACTTTAATTAGATAGATGGTGCTATGCTCTGATGTTGCAGCTTGACTTTTAACACATTTGGTCAATTGCCAGAGCAGTTGCCCTTCGAGAGTTGTCTACTGTTCAAACTAATGTTCCCTTGGTGATAAAATGGATGGTGCACAAATCAGTTATAAAGTCCTGCACCCCCTGATGATTTGCATGTGTCACTATAACCAGAGCTGTCAATCTAACTTAGTTTACCTATTTTTTATCTCTAGGCTGTAAGACCAGCAGCACAAGCTGGGGACAAGAATGCAGACTTCAGTCCCCTAGCCCTGTTTGCATTCTTTGTGAATCGCTGCAAGGAGAATCTGCATATCATCATCGCATTCAGTCCTATTGGGGATGCCTTCAGGAACCGCTTGCGTCAGTTCCCCTCTCTCATCAATTGCTGCACTATAGATTGGTTCCAGGTGAATTAGAGTTTTTACAATTTGAAATTCAGTCATTAGAGTGTCCACCTTAGAGAGGGTTTCACTGTACATTTACAGTACACAAATTACATAATTAGTATAATATTTATGATAATTCTGGGTTATCAGCAAAACTGAGTAATTATTGATTAACCATTACATGTCGTTTAAATCAGGTTTATTGAATCCAAATGTAAATAGGATCAATGCTTTTGTAGGCATGGCCAGAGGATGCTCTGACAAGGGTGGCCTTGAAGAATCTTGAAATGGTCGACATGGAGGACAGTGAGAGAACAGAGACAGTGGACATTTGCAAGACATTCCACAACAGTTCAAGAACACTCTCTGAAAAGTATGCTTTCAATTCTGACACCATTAGTTGTCTTATTTATTAGAGTCTACTTTATGGAATACCATTTACATCAATACTGGCCTAAATGCAATATTTTGAAATTAATAATTGGTTGTAAGAAGAATTGAATTTAAATAAAACTTCCTTTAAGTATCCATGGAAACTGTTGCACTTTTAATGAACTTAGTTAGAGATTGGTGAAGTCTGTCTGATTTTGTATTCTCAGTCTTTATGTTATATTTTCTTTCCAGATTTTTGACAAATCTAGGCCGCTACAATTATGTGACCCCTACATCATATCTTGAGCTGATTGCTTCATTCAAGAAACTAATCACAGAGAAGCAAGAAGAAACAATGAAGGCGAAAATGCGTTATGTGGGGGGTCTCGAGAAACTGGCCTTTGCTGCAACACAGGTGATTAAACCAATAGTGTGATGCAAATAACATGTCACAATTTATGCCATTCTCATTTAGCAATAGACTACAGTTTGATAAATTTTAGTAATTCATGGAGCTTGCATAATCTTGGAGTGTATTATAACATATCAATATTAAATACATGTATTGTATGTTTACATCCAGAAACGGAAATACTTGATCAGTAGCTCTTTTTATCATCTTTAGTATTTAAGACTTCATTGCTTTAAAAATATACTGGTTATATTTTTATTAACTATTTTACCCTGACCTCTCCAGGTATCTGCTATGCAAGTAGAGTTAGAAGAACTAAAACCACAGCTTGTTGTATCTGCTGCTGAGAATGAGAGAATGATGATTGTCATTGACAAAGAATCCAAAGATGTTGAAGAAACATCCACCAAAGTTAAAGCTGAAGAGGCTGTTGCAAATGAACAAGCAGCAACTGCCCAGGCTCTTAAAGATGAATGTGAGGCTGAATTGGCTGAAGCAATCCCAGCTCTTGAGGCAGCTATTTCTGCCCTGAACACTCTTAAACCTTCAGATATCACTCTAGTGAAATCAATGAAGAATCCACCAGCTGTAGTGAAGCTGGTGATGGCTGCAGTATGTGTAATGAAAGACATCAAACCCGATAAGGTCAATGATCCCTCTGGAACTGGTGGCAAGGTAAAATCCATTCCTTATTTAAGTTATTTTTAATGTTGATGACCCTTTGCTTATTAAACTTTCATTGACTTTGCCAAATTCGGAATTAAGATCCATTTGTTAGTTGGTGCCAGACAGTGTTTGCCAGAAAGCTTCACACTGGGAACTACACTATGATTGGTTAATCTCATGGCAGCTCAGATCTATACAGTTTAAATCTATTAAATATTTCAATCAGAGCATAATAAACTCTATCTTACTTATCAACTTGGCTTGGACCATTTACATATAGGTTTATACATCCATACATGACGTCATGTCAAATGATTATGTTTTAACCATTTTTTTTATTGATAACTTAAACTTTCCTTTTTTCTTGACACTTGACCTTAATACACTGAATACTATATTGGGTTTTGTGCTTTGAATTTCAGATCCTGGACTACTGGCCTCCAGCCAAGAAGCTCCTTGGAGATATGAACTTCCTTGGTCTCCTGAAGGAATATGACAAAGACAATATCCCTCCACATATCATGTCAAAGATTAGGAAGGTAGGCAGCGCTTATAGACCAGTATTCTTCACAAGATTCTTAATTTTTTCATTATTTGTTATTTTACTGATTTAACTTTTACGAAAGATTTCTATTTAGTTTGGCTAATTATGTACATGATGAAAATACAAATGTGTGTATTACTGTATATCATATCATATTATATTAAATTATATTATATTGGATTATTTTATATTATATTTTAGGAATATATCACAAACCCAGATTTTGTCCCTGATAAGGTGGCCAAGGCCTCATCTGCAGCTGAAGGATTGTGCAAATGGATCCTTGCCATGGAGATTTACGATCGTGTTGCCAAAGTTGTCGCACCTAAGAAAGCTTCTCTGGCAGAAGCTGAGTCAGAGCTTAGTGAAACCATGGCAACGTTAAACACAAAACGTGCCGAGTTACGAGCTGTAGAAGAAAGACTTGCCAATCTGAAGCAGTCTTTTAAAGATATGGTGGATAAGAAAGAACAATTGGAATTCCAAGTAAGATAATTGATTTTTAATACATCAAATATAGTTTTTTTATTTAGAATGTGTCATGTGGATCTTCTACTCATAATTGATTAAAAATTCTTGAATTCATTAGGAAAGCTCAAACTCTATTTTAGAGTAATTGGCAAACAAAACATCTACAAATTATGATAAATCCCATCATTGACCACTGCAAATGAATCCCTAGCATTATTTCATTTATCCATAAATCATAGTATATATCCAAATGTCTATAGCGTAAAAATAATGTATCATAATTTTCGTTAGGTCGACCTGTGTGGTAAGAAACTAGTCAGGGCGGAGAAATTGATCAGTGGACTGGGAGGTGAGAAGACAAGGTGGACCCAGGCAGCCGAGAACCTGCAACTTATATACGACAACCTGCTTGGGGATGTCTTGATCTCTGCTGGGGTGATTGCGTACCTCGGACCATTTACGTCAGCATTCAGAGATGAATGTACAAGTGACTGGGTGAAATTATGTTTGGTAAGTACATATTGTGAATGTAATGTTAATGGCCACATGAAATGTTGAAACCATTTTGGCTCATGTTGTATTTTAACAAATGTAATTAAGATGTGATATGTGAAACTTTATTTTAGAATTTAAGTATAATCTTAAGGACAATTTTTGTCAGCAACGTGTTCAAATTCTCATCATTTTCATATCATTTCAGGGATCACATTCACCTAGTATAACACATCATCATGTTTCATTTTTACATGAAATCGATTTCATTTGAGAGTAGGGTTCAAACCCCAATTTGGTTATTAAAGGCTATTAAAAACATTGCTGTTTACATAGGAGGTACTTGTATTGTTACACTGATACCTTGTCAATGTTCATAACTAAAAGGGAAGAAATTGATTACTTTTTGGAAAAAATAATACTCTGGCTCGACCACCTGTATGTCACATATCATATTTGTCAGTTGTTGACAAAACTTAATCAGAACATTTCGTAATCATATTGCATCAGTTTGTTTTGCTCTATTTGTAGTTGAAGAAGATCCCCTGTTCTAAGCAGTTCTCTCTCAGTAAGACACTAGGAGAACCAGTGAAGATTCAGCAATGGAACATCAATGGTTTGCCTAGGGATGCATTCTCTATAGACAATGGAGTCATCGTTGCCAACTCAAGACGATGGTATGATTCATCCTAAAGTTATTTAATTGGTATTCTTTATGGAAAAGTTATTGGATCGACTTGAAGAAATATCAGAATCAACAACAATCTAAAATGACATTAGTAGAAAATTAGGCTGTTACATTATTTGATATCTGTTTCCAGGCCTCTCATGATTGATCCACAAGGCCAAGCCAATAAGTGGGTGAAAAATACAGAAAAAGACAACAAACTGCATGTTATAAAACTAACAGATGCGGACTATATCCGGTCCTTAGAAAACTGTATACAGTTTGGGTATCCTCTCCTGCTGGAGAATGTGGGTGAAGAACTGGACCCCTCCTTGGAGCCACTCCTTCTAAAACAAACTTTCAAACAAAGTAAGATATGCAGTCATTTTATTCCTTTGGTTCTCTTTTGTATTACAGTTTATTCAAAGTAAAAACCATACAAAACGAATGTTTTGCCAGTGCTTTCTTACTTCGTATTTTTAGTACTAATACCTCTCACATTGTGTTTATACTTAGCCAATATTAATCCATTAATCCTTTATCCATTGGGTAGATGTCATCCTTTTTCAGTTTTGATTAATGCAAGTCTTTAACATTTTATTTTCTGCCTTGAGCCCTACATGTATCTCAATTAACATCAAATAAGTACTAACAACAGCTACATGCTATTAGTAATTTAAGCTACAATATTATTACACAATTTATAAATTTATTTAAAGCATTTGCTTCAAATGTAATAGCCTTGTATCAAATCTTTGGTTATCTCACATTTTCTACTGTATTTATTCTACCAGAGGATTGGATAGATGGGGGTACAGAATGACTTGATACAAGACTTCTTTGATTTGCTAATATTTTTAAATGCTTAGCTCAGCTTTGATAATTTCATATTGTATGTATTTATTTATCATTCATTTTAACAGATGTTATTAATTGCTTGTTACCTGGTGAGAATTAGCAGAAATTCATTTTTTACATTTTTTTAATCACTAAAACACACTTGTTGATCAAAATATTTTGGTTAAGGTAAACACAAGAAGTTATAAAATGTTTTCACAAATAAACAAGATATTTTGACAACTTTTTCATTATTATTAATATTGTTGTCATTTTCAATTAATTGATTAATGATCACATTTTCTCTTTCTGAAGTTAAATCTTCTCTAGGTAGGTATAGATATAAAGTTCTACTGAATCAGGTAGAAACATTCTGGTGGGAGGGGTCTGCCAGGATATTAATGCCCCTAAAGCAACATAATCACCTCATGGGCATCAGTAAGAATGTCCAATAAAACCTATTTAAGTCGAACATCTTTGGTATTTAAATGTTCTACTTGGGAGGTGTTCCACTTACAGAGGTTTATTTAACATTAAGTCAGTTGGTCATGGGACTCAGAAAAGTGTTCCACTTTCAGAGGTGTTCCACTTATGAAGGGTCCACAAGAGGTTGATATATGGTATAAAACTTTCAAGCCCATGAAATTTGAGGTATAGAAAATGTCATGGATTCTGATAGACCCCTCTTTGATTTCAAATAAGTACATTCTGGTGTTTGGTATAGATGAATTATGGTGTCTAGCATGGTGGTGGGACATATGTAAGGGGTCTATAGAGATAAGGTATACTGTGTAAAAAGATCCTCTATAGATCCCCACATGTGTTGCATGCAAATATGAATATGGTATGGGTTTATGTAAGGTGTTTGTTTGAAAGATATTTGCTTGCTAGATGTAAAAACATCTGCATGAAACTTGTATTATTTTTGCAACCAGGGTCTACACTCCATTCTGATTTGTTAATAAAGGTACTCAGTTAACCCTGACTACTCATCAGGAGGAGGAGTCAGCAGTATTGAATAATGTACATGTACAATTTGTATTGGAACAGTTTATGGAGCACCAAATATGCTATGCTGTGTTTTATCAAAGTTAATGTAAAAACTGCATGCTTGCACATTATGTATGTAATTAATGGCACTGCATTCTTCATTTCAAATAAGAAAGTCTGAATCATATTATAAACTTGGACATTTGTGTGATTTCTGATTTCTGAAGATGTTATATTATTATGTCTGATAACAACTGTATACATTACAACAAAAAAAATTTAATCACTCTGCAGGGGCGTAGTAAGCTTTCAGTCAAGGGGGGGTGCGATCGCCAAAAAAAATTCGGTTTTCAGTCAGGGGGGTGCTATTATGACTTAAACAAGCCCAAAAATTAAGATTTATTTTGAATTTGACAAAAATTGATGCAACTTCCTTCAAAATTGAGCTAGAAACTTCAAATAAAAAGCATTTTAAAGCTAATTTCCCATCCCAACCACCTGGCTACGCCTATGCAAAAGTTGTGATAAAATACCAGTTCAATCAAACTTAGTTAGGTGCAAAAATACCAAACTTAATCAGGTGCAATGTAAATAAAGTGAGTAAATGAAGGTTATTAAATGATGTGTGATATATGTACATGTACACAATGTGATAATAATACATGTAAGTGTAAAATTGTAAATGATACTATTGCTTTTTGCAGCTGGTGTTGAGATGATTCGTCTAGGGGACCAGGTTATAGAGTACAGTAAAGATTTCCGCTTCTATATAACTACAAAACTACGTAATCCACATTACTTGCCAGAGGTTGCCACTAAGGTGTCATTGTTGAACTTCATGATCACACCTGAAGGTCTAGAGGATCAGCTCCTGGGAATTGTGGTTGCTAAGGAAAAGTAAGTTTATTTGTTCTCATATATTATTTATTTAATGCAAATGATTTTATACAAGCACATCTCCTATTACCAGGAGTATTATAGGAGAGCACGCAAATTTTGCATGAAATATTTTCATGTTATCTTTTTGGGGAAGTTGCCTTGAAACCACATGTTGGAACTGAGTCTTACAGAGATTAAATTTACCCTACAGAATTCATATTTACAGTTTTGGGGATTTTTGTCTTGAAGAATGTATGGGTTTCAAATCCATACTGTCCAAAAATCACAAAATCCACAAATCAGTATTTGTCCTGAGCTTATTTATAAGAAATCCATCAAATACTTTCTGAAATATAAACATGTAATTTTTCAGACCAGACCTTGAAGAAGAACGTCAAGCTTTGATCATTCAGAGTGCCCAGAACAACAAACAACTAAAGGAGGTCGAAGACAAGATTCTCCACACACTCTCTGCTTCAGAGGGAAACATCTTAGAGGATGAATCCGCAATCCAAATTCTTGACTCATCTAAAGTTCTCGCAGATGAGATCAACAAAAAGCAAAAAGTTGCTGAAGTTACTGAGAAGAAAATTGATGAAAGTCGTGTTGGTTATCAACCGATTGCTCGACATTCAGCCATTTTGTTTTTCTCTATTGCTGATTTGCCAAATATTGACCCTATGTACCAGTATTCATTGACGTGGTTCGTCAACTTGTATATTAACTCCATACATGATAGGTAGGTGGTGTTAGTTGTTCAGTTAAAAATAAAAATATAATATTAGAAAATGCCAAAAGATTTGAAAATTTCATGAATAAATAAGTGAATTTATTAAACGTTGAAGCACTGAAGCATAAAATCTAACATTAAATAAATGCAACATCAAACTGGCTGATTTTAGTGATTTTAGGTTAAAAGATTGTTATTTATCTTGTATGGTGTCATGACCATCATATTTGTACACCACCGTTTAATTTCCTTGATAAGAGTATGTTTTATTTATTATATACAGTTTATAATTTATCTTACTAATTGATATTTCACAATGACTAAAAAATGCACACCATGTTTTATTTTCACACCATTCACACTAATATACTTCACACCATGCCTCATCATGTATTTCACATTTCAGTAACAAATCTAAGATTTTGGAGCGTCGTTTACGATACCTCAAGGATCATTTCCAGTACAATCTATACGAAAATATTTGCCGCTCACTGTTTGCACGACACAAAGTTGTCTTCTCATTTTTACTGTGTGCCAACATTCTGTTGTGAGTATAAGCACACGTTCACACTATATGCATGCCATTTTACTATTGCTTTGCCTTCAATAGGGTGGATGTCTTGATATGCTATATGGTCGACATGTCTATTTAACACTAAAAACAATTCATTTGAAACATTTCAAAGAAACATTTAAACTAAATTCTCAATTTCAACTCCTAATTTGGATTTCAAGAATTTAGTACAAATGTGGTTATTTCATATTCAGTGAAGATTATATATTTCATTGCAACTCCTGCATTGTACTATGTACCATGGAATAGAGAGACACATGTTGGTTCAGTTGAAATGTTATTTTAAATGTTTATGGTGTTTGATAGACATGATATAGGAACCCTTGCCTGATGTTACTATAGCAACTTTCGCCTGGAATAGACAAAATGTCCTTCTGCTTGAAAATTCCTTCTCCTGCTTGGCTTGTCTTTACAGATACTGTTGCTAAGGCAACCTACTGGCTTACCTGCTTGTGGTGGATCCTGGATTTCTTGAAATATTCTGTCAGAAATTCTTAACTTTTCATATATATTTTCTTTGTAATATTTGATACAAGAGAAAATACTGTATGAAGATTTAAGAAATTTCATTTGGCCCTTGGTGACTTCTTAGTTAGACTTCATAGTTAGATCTTGAATGTTCTTTTATTGCATGTATGGTTTGAGTGATTTATTGTAGGACTCTGAAGGAACCCTCAGGATATGATGACATTGTTTGCTACTTCAATACTCTACTGCCATCTTTCTGATTTCTGTGCTGCCACCTATATAAGTATTAGTTATGGTGCTGCCACCTATAGTTAGTTAAAGCCCTGCGATCTTTATTCTCCTTCCAGCAACAAATCAAAGATCCTGGAGAGACGATTGAGATATCTTACAGATCATTTTACGTACAACTTGTATTGTAATGTCTGCCGCTCGTTATTTGAGAAAGACAAGCTTCTATTCTCATTTATTCTGTGTTGTAAGCTGTTGATGTGAGTATGATGACAATTTGTGAATTACCAATGTTAAATGTTATGTGTTGTCCTGTTTTGATTTGTTTTGGCTAATTAATTGGTATCAAATGCTTTCATTGTACAACACACACAATTTGTGTGACACACACACATTTTATGGAACACTCCAAATTATATTGTTTTACACCCCACTTGTGTTTGTTCACATTTTTATGTCTTTTATAATGTATTTTGTGAATAACCAGGCCCAAAAAGGCACAAGACACCTTTTGTAAACATGAAAATTATTGGGAAACTTGTTTAGAAATGGCTCAAGCGAAGCATGCATCCAGTATACATGTACCATATGTGACTATATACATTTGCTTCTTTTACATTATACATGTCATAAAGAAAATATGTCAATTTGGGAGTTTTTATTTTTAAATCATGAGGAATATATTTTCAAATGTTGGATCATCAGGGATGTGTTAGGATGGTCAGGATGGAAACCTGCTTGGAGGTGAGACACCATCCTATGAAAAATATAAACATTAAAGGAATGTCTTTATAATTTCCCTCCCAGTATAACCCGAGGAAATAACATAACTAAATAATTGATAATACTTTGGACACCATCCTCTGGAAACTCTAAAACTGGTTTAGGGCTTAAAGGAATGTTTGAAAATTCCCATCCCAGTACACTTAAGGAAAATCCATGTAACCGCATATCTAAATGAAACGTACAAACAATAATTATTCATAATATTTGGGACACCCTCTGCAAAATCTAAAGCTGGTTTAGGGTGAAAGGAATGTCTTTGAAATCCCCCTCCTAGTTCACCTGAATAAAACCATGTTGCAGTATCTCTCGGTACATCCTCCTAAGCAGGTATCCAGAATCCGTACCTCTTTCTTCCCCCTGCTATAACCAATTTGGAAGCGCCCGATTAAACTGAATCACGTGATCTAATTATGCGCAATGACTTATACGTGATATCTGTCGCAGTGTTGCAACAGCCAATCAGATTGCAAGTTCTTAATCGGGGAAATGCTAAATGCTTATCGCAGGGGGTAAAAAGAAAGAATATATTCTGGATTTTGAAGTCCTGTGATCGGAGGATGCTCTCGGTAAGAATTACAATAATTGATGATACTTGGAACATCCCTTTGCAAAATCTTGTTAACTCCCACCCTACTCAGGAATTTTTAGCCATGTGGCTTAATTATTAATACTAGGCATCATGCATATTTGTTCTACCATGAATATTTGTTCTATCCTAATAAATAAAATATTTGGTAATAAATGGATGACAAATGGGATATTACATACTCTTGAAAACACAGATCATTAATTGGTGAATGTTTATTCATTTTTAATTTATTTAATATTGTGCACATAATGTGCACTGCGTACCAGTTCAAAATATTTATATGTGTATATTAATACCATCCATAAACCATGATAAAATTCTTTTTATCTCAAAATGACTTAAAATGTGCCACATGAACTCACATGGGCAGTCTGCCTACAAAGTGTCTGGATGATTGCTGGTATCCATTCAAGGAAGTAAGGAATTAATCAGAAATGTTACTTCTTTTTAATGAAAACTTGTCCTTAAATGAGCGATAATACATTGATGATGACACCTTAATCACCTTAATGATGACACTGAATTGTATGGCACATTTTACTTCATTGTATGTTGTTACTAAATACATGTTTTCTGCTAATCTGCCTTACTAATTCTCATCAGCTTTTTGCATGTGTTTCTTATTTCTGTATATGTTTCTTAAATCTTAAAGTCCCCCTGATATGTTCTCTGGGTGACTAGAATTGTTAAAATGTTATAAAACCATATACATTTGTATTTGACTTATTTGTCTCTATGTAGATGTAATTTAAATCTATTTTGAATGATACTTTCTAAGAAAACATGTCATAATTATCAAAAAATGAATAAAAAACAATTTGATTAGTTTTAAATCTGAACACTGAAAATTCTTTTTATGATATTACAACTTTATTCTATATTTAATCTATCAATACTACTATATGTTGTAAAATGTCCATTTTCATATGCCATTGGCAATTTGTATCAAATACAGTGTATCAAAGACATTGAAAGAAATAATGATTCTTTTAATTCTATTCAACAATGAATTAATTGACTTCCAACCTCGTTCAACACTTCTCATTTTTTCTCTTTCAGAGCTAGAAATGACCTTGGACGAGAAGAGTTTATGTTTTTCCTGACTGGGGGTGTCGGCCTTGAGAATAAAATTCCCAACCCTGACAGTACATGGCTGACTGACAAAAGCTGGGATGAAGTTTGTCGCTTGACAGACATTGGAGGAAAATTCGCATCATTTAAGTAAGTAAAATACATGATATGATAAGTTTTTGAAAATGTCTTCAATGCTATGTGGATGTGACTCATCGAAAGCTTTCTTTTCCTACACTATCTTTTCCATTTTGATTCTTTGTATGTCTGCCCTTACATAAACATCATTCCTCCTTGTCTTGTCTTATCTAAGTAATTCACACCTTCAAATATTTTCAAAACTATGCTTTTCTAACCTGTCCACTGCACTCTTGTATTCAATGCTATATTCAAGTTAAAATCAATCAATGTGAAATCTGTGTGTTGCGCTGTCTGTATACAGTCAAACCTGCCTGGAATGGATACTGCAAGCACCAGCTCAAACTGTTCAAATTGTAATATGTTCAGGTCTGATAAAATGTTTACATTTAAGACTGAGATGTTCATTTTCACAGGTTTTACTGTATTCAGAATCTATGCAACAAAATGGTACTATCTGCTTTTCCTCCATGTATCTACATTCTCTGCAACTGCTCTGATGTATTGTTTACTATGCTTTCTATGCTTTATTAGTCTTGCATCAAGCCTCCTTCCAAACATACACATGTACCAATCAGGGTAGATTGGGGAAATAAATAATGTGATTGACCAAAGGGTAACATATCAAGACAAAGAATAAGAGGCTGAAAAGCATTCAGTGTAGCTCTCATGTTTATGAAAGTTATAGAGTAACAAAAAATTCAATCCTAGATTTATTATGAACTTGCAATTTTGAACAATTTGCACAATAACATGCATCAGTGTCAAGGAAGAAAACATAATTTCCCCTTTTCTCAAAGCCATTGATGCAGTTTTAAGTAGACCCCTATTTCACACATTGAACACTCAATCTTATGGCCCAGGAAAGACACCCTCCCTCCCTTCCTTCCTACCACCAAAGACTTGATGCAAGACCTAAGCTCCATCTATAAACCTATAACTGTCTATATCTATCTGCTTGCTATCTCTCCAACCAGAAAGGATTCCAGTGCTATGTCTAAATTGGAGAAAATAGAAGCCAAAGCTGGAGAATTTGCTCTTGTTTACCACCAGAAAAAATTGAAGTAAGTTCATCTTTTGAATGATAACTTATTAGAAATGGTACATATATTGGTCTCCTGAAGGTGAACTGAAATTAGAAAATGTATCTTTGGGTGAGTTTTCTTTTGTTGTAGCTAAATGGAAGAGTGGTAGATTTGCAAGTTTATGAACATGTACAGGCTGGACTAAAGATCTGCCTCTTATTTTTTTCCATTTGAATTTCACTAGAGTATTTCTGAAATATATCTGAATAGGTTTCATCAAGAAATACAAGTATGTTGTGTAGGTGTTCAGAATTTATATCAAATGATTTTGCATCACCATGGGCTGGCTTTCAAGAGAAAGCTAATGGATAGACAGTGCATTGTATACTAGTAATGCTCCATACACATTTTTTACATATGTATAATCTGTATATTTGAATACCAATGTATAATGTACAAATGAAATAAATTAGCCTGTTAAGAGCCCCCTTTCCTTATATTCCTGAAAAATTGTAATAACGATTTCTGTATTCCAATGCTTCTTCACAATGATAATACATACACAGATACAAAATATCATAAACATAGTGAATTGATCTTATCATAATTTTCAGACCTATACACTACGTAACTAAGCCATGTTATTAGGACAATTCATTGAAAATTCCGTTACAGTGTTTAAAATATTACTGGGTTTGGATCAAAATAGTATAACAACCCTACAATTGTGTTATAGGGACCACTTCATTGAGAACATAGACAAGTGGCGAGCATTCTATGATAGCAAGGAACCTCATGAGGAGACGCTCCCTGCCCCCTGGGACTCTGACCTTGATGAGTTCAAGAAAATGATTGTATTAAGATGCATCAGGCCTGACAAGGTAAGCAGATTAATATTTTGTCGTGCATTTGGAGATTATTTTATTTATCAACTGAATAACTGAATAACTTTTTGATTCAAACATTCTTAATGTGAAACTCTAAATCTGAAATTTATTGCGAAGAAAAAAGACAACAAATATTTCACAAACAAGTTACAACATTTTCAAAATCTCAAATTTTATTAATCACTATTTCATAATTAGACAACCCATAATAATGGTCTTTACATCTTGAATAAAAGTACATGTACAGTATATTTTAGTTATTAAGTGTTTGCAATTTTCAGGTTGTACCAGCAATCACAAATTATGTCCAGGAAAAGCTAGGAAAGAAATTTGTTGAGCCACCTCCATTTGATCTTGCTAAGAGTTTTGCTGATTCAAACTGTTGCGCTCCATTGATTTTCGTCCTCTCCCCTGGTGCTGACCCAACCATGGCATTGCTCAAGTTTGCAGAGGACAGAGGCTTTGGTGGGAAGAAATTCCAGTCTATTTCTCTTGGCCAAGGACAGGTAAGAAAACAGTGTTTTAGTAAAAGCACCATTCATATATTGTGCTTTAATGTTTTTTCGACAGTCATTTTATAGTTAATATCCCAATTTATGTACACAAAATACACTTGATATCAAGTCACAATGTATATGTTGTTTTTTAGGGTCCAATCGCAGCAAAGATGATTGCAAGTGCAAAAGCTGAAGGTTCCTGGGTGTTACTACAGAACTGTCATTTGGCTGTGTCCTGGATGACTGCTATGGAGAAGATATGTGAAGAGTTCACGCCTGAGAACACGCACACAGACTTCAGGCTATGGCTAACTAGTTACCCTTCACCTAAGGTGAGTCATTATCACCAATTAGCTTAAGTAAGATAAAATATTCCAGGGTCAGTTCATTCATTGTTAATGTGAAACTTCAGTCTGTGTAATAATTTAGATGTCATACAAAGTAAGTACCTTAAAAATCTACTTAATTCAATAGTTACCAATACTGCAAAGATGGGGAACTACCATGTTAAATAATGCTTTAGTGACCCAGTTAATTTTGTCTTGTAGTTCCCAGTGACTGTGCTGCAGAATGGAGTTAAGATGACTAATGAACCTCCTACAGGTCTGCGTCAGAATCTACTCCAGTCCTACCTTAATGATCCTATCAGTGATGAGACTTTCTTCAAGGGATGCCCTGGCAAAGAAGCGGTAGGTTGACATAGATTATTAATATTTCACTGATCACCCAACAGGTTAATCACTCAATGCTGCTTCCTGTTCATATTTTAAAACCACCCAACTCCAATTTCACAGAGTTGAGAAAAATAATAAAGATATTTTGATCAGTTTTAATAATTTATTTCTAGCCAAAATTAGTAAAATGACAATATGTTGTGTCCTTATTTAGAAAGAAGCATGTTAAGAGCCCCACTGGCATTTATATTGGCTTATCCTGATTATTGATTTGTTTTTCTAGGTGTTTGAGAAGCTTCTGTATGGACTGTGTTTCTTCCATGCCCTGGTGCAGGAGAGGCGTAAGTTTGGCCCTCTGGGGTGGAACATCGCTTATGGTTTCAATGAGTCAGATCTCAGAATCTCAGTCAGGCAGCTACAGGTAGATTGAATACTATTCATTTATATTACATGTAATGCCCAATGTGTAATTTGCCCCAAGCCCAAAATTGTACAAAATAAATAAACAGCTGTTGGTCTTTAGATAATTAACCACAACCATATCTGTGATAATATACTGATAATATAAGTAAAATTTAAAGAGCCATTAATCAAATTAATGTCAGTTTTCATTCTCAGATTTTAAGTTCAATTTTGTAAAATGGCAGGTTTGAAAATTCAGTCATTGTAATTTGAGCAAGCTTTAATCGAATTGATGTAATACTGGAAGCATAACTTGCTTTCAGATGTATGTCAATGAATATGACAGTGTGCCGTATGATGCTATCACCTACATGACCGGGGAATGTAATTATGGGGGTCGTGTCACAGATGAGAGGGACAGGCGATGCCTAATGACAATCTTACAAGATTTCTACAATCAAAATGTCGTCAGTGAGCCCAAGTACAAGTTTTCACCTAGCGGAGCATATTATGCACCACCTAAAGGGGAATATGAAGACTACGTGGAATTCATTAAGGTATGCAAAAATTAAGTTAAATTATATAGTTAAATAGGCCATTGTCCTATAGACCAGTCTGTGCTTTTGTCACACCTAATGTTCATATTCCTTAAAGGATATGACCATCATCTGATCTGTACTTCAGTGTGAGGATACAATTTTCGTTATCTGAACCATTGTGCTTGGCTGCAATCATAAGCTCACCTTTGCCTGTGGTTGCAATATTGAACATCTTGCAGTTGGTAGTTCCTGGTTCGATCAAGTCCTTTACCATGAGCCCATCTGGCTCCAGTAATGTGACTGTGTTCTTCGTGCGGTTAAGCACCATTATGTTGTCTTTGTTGTCAACACATGCATGAAGGGCATCATCTTTGCTGTTGATAGGCTTGTATTCAAGCATCTGACTAGAACACTCAAAAATACTGCCACTGCTTTGCATTCTTATACCAATAACTTTTCCTTTCCCAGCCACTATGATGTCATTGTTACTTTTCATGGATATAGTGTTTGCCTCAGATATGTTATTGATTTTGAATTGAGGTATTATTATTTCAGAAAATTCAGTGTGGAGAATACTACCATCTGAATATAAAATAAATACATCACACTGTTTATTCATCGCAATGTCCTGGATGCTTGAGCCAATATCTGGTATTATGGTTTCCATTACATCATCTGTACCTGCATATGTTTTCATCTTTTTATAAAATATTGAGTCACTGTCAGTGCACACAATAATGCCATTATTATGTGTGGGTGTGTAGGCTAGAACATCCTTTTCTTTCAATGTGTACTCTCTTGTGATGGTCCAGTCTTTATCTTTGTCATAGCACACTAGTTTATCATTTGTTCTTATTCCTATTACATTATTTGGAAACACACGCATATCTGTAAATCCCACATTCATGATCTTATGTTCTTTCTGTATTTGTATGTGTTGTTCAACACTTATCTTTGCCAACTGCTCCCTTTTTGTTTTGACTTGTGACAGCTTAATGGTTTTGTTATTGCTGATTTTGCTTGGCTGAACCTCGATTTTAGTCACTGTGTCGATTGGTAGATCTGGACTTTGTGTCCATGTCTCCCTCTTAGCATTCATCTCAGGTATATTATATACAATGTCTGCAGGATGGCCATGGATACGTAAGTTCTCCAGCTGTTTAACAGTGCCATCTATGGCATCTTTCTGAAACTGCAGATCAGCCAATCGAGCCACTGTGTTTTTGATTGCAGCATTACCAATTTCGGCAACTTTATCATTAAGTGCTTCAAAATGGGCTTCAACATTTGCTACAACAAGTTTTTTGTCTGCTTTCAGTTGAACTTTAGCATCCTTAATATTTTTCTCGATTGTTTGTTTCTGGATATGAGTAGCAGTTATGCCGACTTCGTACTTATCTGATTTCTGTCTTCCAAGGTCAATAACTGAGCTAAGGTTCTTAATGTTTAATTTAGCTGTCTGTGCGATATTGTCCAATGGGTGTCCTTGATGGTCAAAGGCAAAGCAGTCCTGACAGATAAGGCACTTATCTTTTTTGCAGAAATACTTCAAAGGTTCATTTTCATGTTCTTGACAGTATATTGTTCGTTTAGATAACATCCCTAGTGCTGTTGTGGTATCTTTTGAAATGTCACCACTTAGCTGGAGTACTTTGTGTGACTTTGAGAAACGTGAGAGTTGATGTGTACGCCCACATGTCCTACATAGCTTTTCATTGCATTCAATGCATTTCATAACAGCTTCGACCAGTTTATCATCTTGTGAACAGATGTCACAGTTTATTGCATCTATTGGCATTGATCGATCCTTCAATGCTTCAAGCACAGAATTAGCAAAAAAGTTCACCTTCAAACCTCCAGCTCCCTCTTTTGGTATAGGGGTGCGATCCCTGCAGGTTGGACAGGAGAATGTTTTGCTCTTTACCTGAGCATCTATGATGCCCTGGATACATTTTCTGCAGTAACTATGCATACATGGTAGACATCTTGGATCCTCTAATGTTTCCATACAGATTGAGCAGTTTACTGAATCCATCAAAGGATCATTGTCCAGTTTTGATGTCGCCATATTACTATGTAAGAGTTATACTGTTCTTTTGTGTAAGCTGCTTCTATTTGATTATTTGTTATATGCCTCTTGGTAAGCTGGGTAGTTCTGTATATAAATGTATGTCTTATCTGGTTGTTTTTGAGTTATTTGAACACTTGAAAAATCAAATATTAACTTGGATTAAATCATCGAAAAATTGATAAATCTTTTGCTAATGACATCTTTTAATTATCATAAGATGTATTATCATAATACTTGAAGTCTTCACATCACATTCAAGCTTTTTTCTCACCTTGTGAATCAGCCATTTCAACTGGAAAATGATGTTTTAATGTAATTATGTATAAACAAGCTACCAAAATTCCAGAGTAAGGTAAAATATAACTGATTAAAACACAAATCTTCCCATGTTATTCTAGGCACTGCCACTAACCCAGCTGCCTGAGGTATTTGGAATGCATGACAACGTAGACATCTCCAAGGAACTCCAAGAAACCAAGCAGCTATTTGACTCTGTGTTGCTGACCCAAGGTCGAAGTGTAGGTGGCGCTAGTGGTGGCTCAGATGACAATCTTTATGCCATTGCAACTGGAATTCTTGAAAAGGTAATAGATGGGGATATATGTTGTTTAGAGAAAATACAATTAATCTCTGAGAAGGATTCTAATTTTAATTCAAAAACCAATTAACATTAAGAACTTGATTTTGATAAAGCCCATAATAACAAACAGTCTTGCACCAAGTCCTTGTGAACCCCCCCCCCCCAAACTTCATCCCAAACACACAATGGTTCCAAGTATTGATAACATGTTAAATTCAATCATTATTGAATTTCTGTAAATGAGAAAAAAATATAGAGGAGTTTGGTAAGACTGTGTAAGAGGTTGCAGCAATAAAATGAAATATATATAAAGCGGGGAAGTAAAAATGAAAACTTAGAAACACATGTGCTGTATTTGCAATTCAGATGCCACTAGAATTTGACCTTGAGGAGGCATCCAAGAATTTCCCTGTAGTATACAATGAGAGCATGAACACAGTATTGGTGCAAGAAATGGAAAGATTCAACAAGTAGGGACAGTTTACATGTTTTATTTGTTAAAAATATTGATATTAATGTTTTCTAAATTATCTGCCAATTTTTTGCCAATTGGATAGATATTTCAAGAATGGTAAGATGAGATTTATAGGGAAGATTGTTATTAATTTAATAGTTATGATCTGAGAGCAGACTCGTTTTTGAGACTGTACATTATTTTTTAAAATTGTAATTTCAACAATGAGATTGAACAGAGAGTGTATATTCAATGAATTCCTTATATAATCTATATTCTATATGTACATTGGCCAATTTCAGCTTAACATCTATAGTAAGGAATAGCTTGAAAAATCTCCAGAAGGCAATCAAAGGTCTCGTTGTGATGTCATCAGAATTGGAGGAGGTGGCTGCAAGTGTTCTGATTGGTCGCATTCCCGCAATGTGGGCCAAGAGGTCATACCCGTCTCTAAAGTCTCTCGGGTCATACATCAATGATCTAATAGATAGATTGAACTTTCTACAAGTAAGGCTTTAGAACGTTTAGAGTATAGTACTTTTTACTCTCAATTTGAGGTCATCCAACTTGAAACTATTTTGAGCATATTTGTAAAATGTTGACCATTTGGAATAGACCAATGAAATGATAGAATGAAAGAACATTGAACAAGGTTTAATTTAGACAAAATTGAATTTTACTTTAAACCAATGCTTAATTACTGAGTTATTAACATTTGTTTGGGTTAACTTATTTATGGTTCACCATACTGTTTCATTTTAAGACAAAATCTTCATATTGTATTAAAATTCGTTTCTTAATATCTTTTCAGAAATGGCATGATGAGGGGAAGCCAAATATATTCTGGGTGTCTGGATTTTTCTTCACGCAAGCTTTCCTCACGGGTGTCATGCAGAACTTTGCCAGAAAATATGTCATCCCTATTGATATTCTAGGCTTTGATTTTGAGGTAAGCAGATAATTTTAAAAATCAAACTTGTAAGAGAGCCCATCATAAGACTAGGGAAAATGCTAGTTATATAGTATATGAGGCTATAGGGAGAAATCTTTACATCCGTAGTCATATATTACGTAACTAATTAGCTAAGGTTATTCAATGACAGGATAAGATTTTCGCTTTGAATGTGGCAACTCCAATTCTCCATTTCGCTGTTCGCTCTTTGAATCAGAACGTTCGCATATATGGTGCATATATGTACTCAAAAAGGACAAAATTTGATTGGTCAATATTTTTCAACGATGCATTTCGTGTAGCTATTTGTGAGACCCGAAAGTTCTAAATCAAATTAATTACGCAATTTTGTTTTTACACCCGCAAGCTAAATAAAAAAATGACACCATCGGAATTCTTCTTCTTTGTCATTGAATTAATAGTCAGTATACCAGATTTAATCAATAAAAGATTATACAATTAACAACAAAATTCGGAAACGAGTATGTAAGATTTGCTTTCGAACCACTAAACTTGACCTAGATAATAGCGACGTGTCTTCTTTGGTCAAATGCTCAGTTGTTTGTGGGTTTTCAACGTAACTCTATAATGTAATATGAAGATGAGTACTTTTATTCAGTTGTTGCATCGATGTTACAGTTTGTAGTGCGGTAATATTGGTATGAACGTGTTGAAAGTCGAATGGAATTGCTTTTTCCAATATGGCGACTAGTCACGTGACTTCTTCTCTTCCGGAATATACTCCCATTTTCAATCATTGTTTTCACCCCGTTAGGAGCCAATAAAATGAAAAAAAATATATGTTATATAAAGATTATTAAAAGACTAATTGTTTCTGATAGTTTGTTTTCTCCGATCGCATGGAGATTCGATCGAAAATATCGCTTGAAAAATGGGTATGAAAATCCCCATGTTAAACCAACGGGGAAAAACAAGGTAGAAAAATTTTGTTCCCCCGCGAACTGCATCATGGGAAATATTTTGACCTTATAAGGAAAAACTTTCGCGCCATCTTTATTAGAGATTCAATACTACCGAATCCGCGATTTTAAGAATTGATCCTTTAATTTTTGCCTTATTTCATTCACATTAATCTATGTTAGAACAGTAAATAGATGTCTCATATGTGAGAAGTGTCTCATCTTAATCCATTTATAGAACGTTGCACAAATCATGGGTGGTTTAACGGCCCTTTAACTAATCATGGAACCTTAAGGTGGTCCTAGTGGTATTACACAATTGATAGACCTTAAGGTGGTCCTAGTGGTATTACACAATTGATAGACCTTAAGGTGGTCCTAGTGGTATTACACAATTGATAGACTTGGACATAAGTTCATTTCTGTAATTATTTAAGCTTAAAAATAGATCATGTAGAAAGAAAATTAATTGCTTTTTGAAATTGAAAAAGTAGTTTTTAATTTTTGTACTTGTCATGCTGCTTACTATATAAATTTTTAAAAAAGAAATTTTGTGTCAAATTTTCTGTTGATGATGTAATTAATAGGGTTATTATGGTTTGGAGTTATTACACAAGAGAATTACAGCTATTGTCCATTGAATCAACAATCTAAGAAGAAAAGTAAATAACTTTTTTTCTTGGTGTACTCTACTTGTATAATTAGTATATAATGATAAATATGGGTTATGTTCTGAGAGGTTTTGGATATGGGGTTTATCCAGGAGATGTGCATTACTGGATATTCCACGAGGTATAAACCTCATATCCAAACCGAACGTGCATAACTGCTTTATTTGTTGCAGAGGTTGTTATTACAATTTACCTTATTGAGTCAAGTTCTACATAATAATTGTGGCAGTCATTATGAAATTCCTTGTTAAATAGACGACTTTTGTTGGAAAACTTTTTATAAGGCTTTTAGGGTTGTTTATTTAACTGATGTTGGTCCTACCTTATGAAAACATAATAGCCAGAATATCTGTTATAATTTACTTTAAAATTATTATGCATAAAAAGGAAAATGTAATACCTCATGCCTCTATCTTTATTGTGCAATCAAAATCTGTTATTGCAGAAGTTTGGTTCATTTTGACATGAATGTCATGTTAATGAGCCATTATTTCTCATAATACACATTCTATAGAACAGTATTATTCCATGTTAATTGCTTCTATGATAAAACTAAATGATTTATGTTTTTATTTTTGCTTCATTTAGGTCTTGGGAGATGTAAGTTGATGTTTATAAACTATGGATATGGGATATGTAGCTCTACCTTGCTTTCTTAAAATGTGCTTACCTTACTTTACCCCCTCCCCCCCCCCCCATTTGGGAAACCAGAGACTTGATTCAAGATTCATTGGTTGTAGTAGTATCTAGATACTGACCATGTAATTTTTGAAGTGTGATTCCAAATGTGTAATTTGGCCTTGTCTGTGATTATAGAGATAATATATATGTATACAGTAAAATGAAACACCTCTGTAATCTGAACACTACTCAATGTGAAAGCCTTTTAATGTTCCAGTTTTTATGCATCATAGATTTTTAATCTTACCATGATAAAGAACGTGGAAGTATTGACACCTACCAATCCAAAACATGTGGCAGGTCCCAGTGGTATTCAAATTTGACAGGTTTTACTGTAGTAGAGTGGCCAGGAATTAACTCATGAAATCACCCTTCAAATACATGTCAGATGGACTGTAGTACATGTCCTGTAGGCACATGTCATATACTTTGCACTAAATTCTACTCTATAATCTGGTTGTGAGGTTGTAAAACTTAACTTAAAGCATGAACACCATTTTATAGCATCCCATTTTCAAAATAGAAATCAAATTTCCAAAAAGTGATGAGAAATATTAT
This sequence comes from Owenia fusiformis, assembly GCA_903813345.2. NCBI lineage: Eukaryota > Metazoa > Annelida > Polychaeta > Sabellida > Oweniidae > Owenia > Owenia fusiformis. The sequence continues at coordinate 19,388,569 of CAIIXF020000005.1, read as the reverse complement.
ATTATTATTATTAAATATTATATTAATATTTCCAAAAAGATGAGAAAGTGGTGTAGCAGATATCAAAATTGGTTATTTCTAGAATTTAGTGCAAAACTTGAGATGACCCCTAAGAATAAATTTAACTCAAAAGGTACAAATTATTTTAATTTAAGGAATAAACTCCTTTCCTTAAATTTAACTTAGGAATAATTTTCTAATTTAAGGAATAAACTATTCTCCTTAAGTTTAGCTTAAGGTAGGCCCAGTGGAATGATTTTAGACCTGCATGCAAGCCTTTATGTCAAAGCTCTTAGTTTATTTGTTCTATATGGGCTACCTTAAAATAGCTAAATATCTCATATTTCCACTTTACTGTTTTGTTTATCTTCTCTGATTGGTCCCTGTAGATGTATTGTAGTCTAATTAAAATTGACCATTTGTCAATTTTCAAGTAGGTGGCGCCCCAGCATTGTTCACTTAAGACAGGCTTTACTGTACAGTACCAGAACCCTTAAAACATTTTACTCTCAAGCTCTTATGTCTGAGAGCTCTATTAGCCTATTAGTATGATGCCTTGTATGATCACTTAAAAGTCATTAGAATACAAAGTGCAGAATTATTACAGAGTACAATGGTACATTATACATCACACTAATAGAATTCTTTCTTGTAGCTTAGAACAAACTTCGGAAGAAGGCCTTTAAAGATTCAAAAATATTGTAAATTATGATTTGTGTGTTCTATCATCCTTTATGTTTTAGCTTAGTTTAACAGAATAAAATTCATAAATCACGATCTATGATATTTTTGAAAATCTGGCGTAGGATTAGTATTTTGACATATGCATATCTACATCCAGAGTGTATCATAAAATGTCTATATTTTTTCCAGTTGATGCCATAGCAAAATGTGAAAAGATATTGATAACTCTTGACATGTTTGATGTTGATTGTACAAATTATCATTTTATCTTCAATAAACATAAATACATAAAAAGTGATGGTGACTGTAAGTCTGTTGTTTAAGAAAACAATTGATTTTGCAAATTAAACTTGAATTCTAGTATTATGTGAAACATGCCACAGCCTGGTGCACTACACAAGTACACTTGTGTCAAGAAGATAAATCTTAACCTTGTATATATCTCATTAAGGATCTATCATTGTACATCTGTCATGAGACAAAATCCTTTGTAAGCCCTTAAATATGTTTGTGTCAAGAAAATTTGCCCAGCTACCTTGAAACTTGCATACTCATCTATCAACCTACGAGGATTCTGACAAAACTGGAATGATCTATTAGACAGTGTTATAGTCGATTTATTCATTGCACAATTGATGATGGGTATTTTTAGTTGAGATTTGTCATGAGTTCATATCATGTCCACATCCATGCGAATATCCCTTCTAACAGGAATTTTTAAAAGCAAAGCTAATTTTACTTTGTTTTATTTTTATTTACCAAGTAAAACTTGTATAAGTGGAACACCCTTGGTACTACTTGGGAGGTGTTTTACTTATAGAGGTTTATATTTTATGAGTAAATGAGTGAAACGATTGGTTTACATGAATCTGTAAAATGCTGCTTATCTAAAAGAAAACAGAAAAACTAGATTGATTTGTATCAATATAACCTTGTTTCTATGGTAATATACAGAATTTGCATTTGCTTATATTAGATTGTTCACTTTTGAGATGCAAATTGTGTAATTGCATCAACATGTTATGAATTGTATATTACAATAGAGATGAATCATACAAGTTGAATAAAAGCACTACATACATTGCAATTCAGATTATTGTATTATACAAGAACTCTTTGACTTATCCTTCATTGGTCATATTAAATCAATTTTGCTAAAGAATTGTTCCCCAGAGGCCATAGAACATAAAAGGTCAATTATATTTTAAGAAATTATTTCTCGGAGGAAATGGACTATATTAAGTTGAATTATTATTGAATTATCTTGAAGAATTATTCCCAAGAGGAAAATAATTTCATAATTCAGGTCAGTGATATGAAAGAATTGTCTCTGAGAGCAAATGTGATGATATCTTAGGTCACATCGAAGAATTGCTTTGAAGAATTAGATTAAGGTCATTGTCATTCTACCATTTTCATTATTTGATGCCTAATGAATATCCAGAGGAGTGTCATATATTAAAAGGTTTTATTTTGACATTTCTATCAGTGGCTGTCATAACAGACAGAAGCCATTTAATCACGCCTACCTACATGTAGTGCCCACAATGCCATAGTGCAGTGACATTAGTCTTGTCCCTTTTATTGATTAACCTTTCAAAGATTTTGTCTACAGTATCATTAGTACATGTAGTTTCATAATTCAATTATGTATTGTACAATATATTTAATTGCATGCATTTTTCACAAAATCAGTAAAATGCTGTCAGATCTGAAAAAGATTGTCCAACTGGTATCTCCAACAGGAGATCATGGGAGATACTAGTACTTTGTCTATTTATATTTATTATTTATGCAGTGAGAGGTTCTGGAATAAGTTGTAAAACCTGTATAAAAAATGCATGAGAAAATTAGACCTCCGATTTGGAAAAACCAGTGTTCTGTTGTTTCTATAATCCAATTATCTAAGTTGTCACCTCCATTATGCAAATGATTTATCATTGGATCTCTTGATACTGAAATTAGAGCAATGTGAACCCCATGTGAAAAACTGAACTATTGATCTTGCAACTGTGTTATATATGGCATTTCATATTTGCTGTCTAGTACCAAACATGTAAAGATTTTATGTTCAAGCCTTTTTCAGTTCTTGCATATACAAGCTTTATTTTCTCAATGAATTTGAAAAATGTTTTATTGTTTTGCAGGATTAGTTGGGTGATTATAGTTGTAATAGTGAAACTTGAGTGTGTTGTCCATTTATCACCATGATAACGTCCGTCTTTGTTTACAGGTGCTTCCCATGGAGACAGCAGACAAACCACCTGAAGATGGTTGCTATGTGAATGGTCTATATTTGGATGGGGCTCGGTGGGATAGAAAAAGGTAATTTATCAAAAGTGCAAACTTATTTTGTTGAGCTCATGTGGAGTTCTTCCCTGTTGATTTATCAGTTTGAGTTCTGAAGATCATGGCTGGAGAAATTCCTTGGCCTTGCTGACCGAGATATTGATTTATTGACTCGAATCTATAATCTAATCTCCTTTATTTTTTCTCAAGCTGAAATATTTTATTGTTCCCTAACAACGGAAGAGGATTTTGCCTATTGGAAAGAAAACCATATTACTGAACTTGAAAATACAAAAGATTATGTATCTCTGAGAAACTAATGCAAATGAGGCAACTTACTTATATATACTTTTGTATGTTGCAAAAATGTACTAGCCTATTCCTTCTAAAACCTTTTTTATGACTGATCAAGTAATTTACAATGATGCCACCAATACTGCTTTATGTGAAGTTGATAATTCCGCTGATACTATGGTGTGGCCTTAATTGTGTGAGATTGTGAAAGAGATCAGATCAGAGTCATAAAATGTCACTAAGAACTTAAATCCAAGAAGATAAGTCACATTTGTCACGTTCATTCATTACCATGATTGGCAAATTAGTATCCAGGCCCTTTTGCTGTAGAACTCCTTAAACTGGCTCATTACTCATTAAAGGAGGGATCATTTCCAAATGGCAACAGTTGTTCATCATTTTAATTCCCTCTCTCTCACCTTAAGAAAATATCAAAATGTTTGTTTTCTAATTTTTCCCTTTGTACACTTGATAATTTTCGAAATGCAATCATCATTTTTTTCCTTGTTCTCGCGTACAATAATTAATCAGAATTTCTCCCAACTGTCAATATTCAGACACGTTCCCTAAGTAGGCTTTATTGGCTAATGATATTTCCCACCTTGGGAACATGCATGGTGTTTTGTATGAGGCATGTGGGACTTAAAATGAAACCTTCTCATCTATATTATCTCTGTGATTATCCTTCTTGCTTGTAAGAATTGTGTTAAGTGTAATTTCTATCATTTGTTTTGCATACTAAAGTATGTATGTACTTTAACATCTTACTATGATCCTAAACGCAGATTCAATCTTGTATGTTGGAAGTAATTGAATTTATCTCATGTATTTCCAGTGGTGTACTAGGGGAGCAGTTACCTAAAATACTATACGACAGCATGCCAATCATTTGGTTAAAACCAAGCAAAAAGGATGAAATTGACACTAAATCTGTGCGCTATTTATGTCCAATATATAAAACAAGTGAACGTAAGGGAACATTGTCAACCACTGGTCACTCTACGAACTTTGTACTCCCGATACTGTTACCATCAGACAAACCAGTGGAACATTGGGTTAAGAGAGGATGTGCCCTCTTATGTCAACTGGATGATTAAAAACTTCAATTTATATTTAGTCTTGCATCAAGCCCTTGTGCCCCCACCCCCTTCACCACCATGATATACAAAGCTTCTACATATGTGGTTAGTGGGAGGGGACAGAGCCTTGGTGCAAGATAACTTAATTTAAAATAACCTGAGAAAAAGTAATGATAAATACTACATGTACTATAATCATAATATCAATATGTTAAAGAATATTGACTATATGAAAGAACAAAAAGAAAGGGAAACAAGAAATAATGTACTTTGCAAATGCACATTTGCCAAGTATTTATGAAAATGAATAAAATTGTAGTAGTAATTGTAGATTTACCAGTAGTAATCACAGAATGTATCATCTATCACGTGTCATATTTGCGAAATGTGAAACAACTTAACAAAGTGTAGTTTTATTAAAGATGGAAATTCATCTAAATTATGAGAGCTTATTTTCCAAATATACAAATTTTAATCTTCTATAAAATTATAAATGTAGATTTTTTCATCCATAAAACCATGTGAGACATTTTAATCAAATACTGAGCTTTTAATCTTGGAAGATGAAAAATATTATGATTCTTCCTTTCCAGAATAAATGCCACTGTTTCCTCAAAGGTAGTTCATTGACTCTACATGAGCACTATTCTAAGGTTACAAAGAGTAATATTCACTCATGACATTTATTTTACAAGTCTCACTCCTTAGAATATGCAAGTCATTACAAAGCCGTCCATTTTATACATAGATAGAAAGATATATAAAGTACAATAAACCTATGTAAGTGGAACTCATTTGGTTCTTCAAAGTAGTGTTTCACTTGGGAGGTATTCCATTTTACAGATTTACTGTTATGTAATGAAATGCTTATACAGAGATGTAATGTTATTGAGCAAGGTACCTTGGTAAAGTATTTGGTGACTGATTTACAATACTTGTAAATATGTTTTTGTAAATACTGTATATTATGAAATTTTATTTCTACTCATCCGTCCAAAGGTATAAGAAATTATAAATTGCATTGTTATTGATGCTATGGTCAGCTTTGTTAAGTTTACATCACAACCGTCCAACAATATACACATATTTACAGATTTAAAAAGGAAATTGTGGAAAAGGATTAGTATTGTGTTTTGAATCCTTTCTGTCAGTAAATCACTATCTTATAATATTGTTGTTTCATTTTGTATAAATTGAAATGTGTTTTACTGATTTGTATATATTGTAACATAAAATATTTTATATTATGTTCAATGTAAATACTGGCAAGATAAATTGAAGTGAAATAAATACAGCATAAAAGTATAAAGTATAAAAGCGTTTTGTGAGGTAGATTTGATGCAAAAATCTAGTAAATGTTGTTGCATTTTTGAGAATAAGAAATGAAAAATGATGTAGCCTATAACGACATAATCATTTCTTATGTCATTGAAATCTACAGCCTACTCTACAGTCCGTTAAACCTACAGTCTCTTCTACAGTCCCATGCCTGGATAACACCTCTGATGTTTCACAATAGGTTAGCTTCAGGAAAGTAAGCCACGAGAGGTCAAGTAAATGATGACGCCTATGTATTAACTGATATGAAAATCCATAAATGACCTTGCAAGATTGATTAGAACTAAAGTGTTGATAAAGTTAGGCCTAAATGAAAAGTCATTGAAGTGTCAAAGAATATTTTAAACAAAACCATTCCAGGCTAACCTACATGTTTAACACCATAAAAGGCAAACTGTAACATGTAGGCTATGAATTAATATCATTGATACACAAAGGTAAAGAGGGGGGGAGGGGATGGGCCAAGAAAAAAATTGGGCCAAAACAAAACTGTTTAAGGCCCCCAACAAGGCGGCCTCTGGGCATTACTGGACCTTTTAAGGGCTCATTTTTTAATTTTAGGCCAAATTATCAAGAAAATGTGCCTTCAATATTCAAAACTTTTTGGTTTCAGGGGCCTAAACTTTTTTCCACACAAGCGCGGTAATTTCATTTACAGACTTGAAATATGCCCCCCCCCCCCTTTGTTGGTTTCCAGATTAGTCCCTGAACAAACACCACTTTATGCTATAATAACTCCATTATTTTAGGCCATATATAAGTACACCATTACAAATGAGTGAATAGAGAATTCGTAATTATTGATTTCATGTTGACAGGGGCAGCTAAATTTCAAGAATTGGTAATCTCTGAATCAAGAATAATGTGTGATCAAGTATTTGGCATCAATAAAAAATATATGGTCCCTGTCCCTATCCCAAGCCAGTTTTGTTTCATAAATCAAAGACTCATTTGTGGAATGCAGTCCCATCATCTGGATGGAATGTCAACTTTTCACTTTTGCACCCCTAAGCTCAATGCAGAGATCTCAGTTCCATCATGGACTTCAAATATTAATATACTAGTCTATAACTTGATGATACTTCACTAAAACTTACTCGAGTCTCTAGCCAACTCAGTGGCCATAGAATATGGTAAACTAAAACAATTTATCATTTGAAAAGAATGCCCACTTTTATCTAAAATTTTACTTTACATTCTTAGAACATGTAGAAATATTTTAATTATTTAAAGTTTGAATTTCCCGCCAAAAGATACAAATGAGGAGATGCAGTTGTCATAGTAATTGAACCTAATACGTTTGGATTTTTGAGCTCACGTTTTGATGACGTCATTAGTTTATGCACACATTGAAAAAAGAATTTCTGTACGGATGTGAAGGCCAGTATCTCTGATTATTCGTGTTTTTAAGGAGGATTAACTATCTAAACATACAAAATGCCATTATTTGGCAAAAATAAAGACTCGGGTGGAAAGTATGAAAGTGATATAAGGAAAAGATTTGACTTCAAAAGTGATGTTTTGGGAACGTAAGTTTGAATAATTTTTTCCACTTCATGTTGTTTGTTTTCATTCGAATCAATTTCATTTCTGATGATGAAAAAAAATTGTATTTCCAGACTCACAGCTTTCATTTCATTTGATTTATTTTGATAATTAAGAATTAAAGCATGACTTTCTGTAACGATTCTGTGTATGATCAGCATATATACACAATTAGATTGAAGGCATCTGTTTGATTCATTATTGTCAATCCCAAACCTCGAGGCCTGTTCTGTTTTTCTGCAAGTTCATGAGGCTATAGATCTAATGCCAGTAATAAGTAATATGACTTCCATCAAACTTCGGCCTAGCATCATTGTTTTCATTATTTTATCTTGGAGCTGTGTTTCGTCTATGTTCCTTGGCTTTCGACTACTGTCCTTACTGCGACGAGTTGAATTACGCTAGAGCCTTGACTCTATTGGGATTTGATGAAAACTGAAAAACATTTTGAATGGGCCATTCCTAATTCTCAAACTTCTTTGCTTTGCTATGCATTATCTGCAGATCATCTGTAAGGTTTTGATCCCAAATAGATACCTGAACAACAGGCTCACTAATGTGCTACAAGAAATAACACTTGCAATTAAATGTCAAATATATGAATACTGAATACATAATTTTGATAATACCTTATTACAAAATGTCTTAAAGGTTATGACTTTCAGGATAATCTTTACAATTTTTAAGTTTGTCCATGAAAAAAATTAAAAGGGGGATGTTGAATGAATTTGGACATTTCCACTTAAATATTCAATAACTTCCACATTATTTCAATCAGAAATCTCAATTCTGATAATGATTTTTTTAAATGGTGAGTTGAGACTGAGAAACAGTTTTGTAGCAGTATGTTTTTCTTTGAGGAATAAATTTCCCATACAAAGTTTTCTACATTTATAAATATCATAAAAATTAGAGAATGTTTTGATAACTTTATGATTTTGAACTCCTTCGTATATGTTTAGAAAATATTCTTAATTGTCAAAATAAGTATGACAGTGAATCCTGGGTTCTTATTGAATGGCGCCCCCCCCCATGCTCACTCAATTTACCCCCTCCCCCTGCTTGCTTCACCCCCTTGTTCCCCCCTGCTTTGTTCACCCGCCCAGGGTCCTCGATCTAATCATAAACAGGCCAAGGGAAGAAGTCTTCGATTTTAAGGCAGCATGGGGGAGGTGGTTTGACATGCACCCCAGAAGATGCAGGGACAGGAGGCTTTAAGGAAACTGAACAATGAATACTACAACCATATTATCAAATAGTATTATTAAATAAAAGGTTTTCTAAATGAGATTTGATGTGTTTATTTACATTTTACAAGTGAAGAAATAGTGACCCTGTGGGAGCTGCTGAAGTACATTTGACAAAGCAAGCGATGGGAGCAGCAAAAATTGACCCAAAAATCATGCAAGCGAAGCGAGGGGTGAAACTTGTTAAAAAATCCCCCCCCTGATATGAAAAAATCCTGGGGAGATCACTGGAATCAGTAAAAATTGTCTATTTTACATTGGCGAGGATAGAATACTTTTTCAGCCATGATTGATCATGTGTGTGAAACAAGTACAATTGCTTTTTAGTAATTGCCAATACAAAAAACATCTGATGATTTATGTACTACATAGTTATTCAGTTCCTTTCTTCTGTTTCAATATTACATTGTACTACTATCTGAGAAATATTCCCTTTTTACTGTCACTGGGGATGTGGTTATCATGTCATAGAAATCATGAGGAAGAGGTCATAGTTAATTTCAGGCACATCTTGGCCAATCCATTTAATTTTTTGTACCTGGTAGTTCTCATTTCTACAGCACAGATGAAGGAAAAATAGTGTGGGCTTTTAATTTGATACAGAAAAGAGGTTCTTGTACTGGATATGAGATGAAAGAAACTATTGCTGTTGAGCGTAGGAAGATCCAGGGCTCTTGTTTAGGATTTGCAAGCAGCTGGTTAAAATGGCATAAGGCACCAGTAGCAATGTTATTTTTCAATGAGATAACAAAATATGAGCTTGCATCTAATAATATATAACCTGATGATGATCAATGGACTAGCTAAGACCTTGTTCAGATCTAAAGGTCCAGCCCCGTGAGACATGATTTTAAATGTCAGGGTTATGTAATGTTGTTATAGTTGATAGTTGCTAGTCAGATCTGATAGCTAAGATATTGGAGTAAGTGCTTCATATAACCACAAGAGATTACTCACTTAGAGCCCAGATATGACTACCCTTTGCTAGAATCAGAGCATGTCATCTCTCTACAATGGTTCTTTGGTTCTGGATGTAGACACAGGGCTCTCGCCAGGCCTTTAGACTGTGGTGCAGCACCACACTCTATTTAGCTCCCTCCACACCCTATGGGCAAATCTTTACTGTTTCCACAGTCTAAAGTCTAAACTTGACTGAATAATGAATATACAATAATAACATGTAAAAAGGATAAAACAAAACATAAATATGATTTATCACGATTGAACGGTTATTCTGAAGATGTTAGTACCACACCCTAAATATTTCCTGGTGAGAGCCCTAAGACATGAGTTTTGCTCTGTGGAACTCATTGATTGGTTGGATCAATCTGTAAAGTGATATGTCTTAGTCAGAGAGAAGTGTACTTACTAATTAGATCAGGGTAAGATATGAACAGCAGAAGTTGAGAATGTCATTCACATGATTATACAATAAGTATAAAGGACAATGAAAAGCTCTTATTTCATTTGTAATCAGCGTGATTATATTGAAATAAGAAAGAAATGTCAAGAGACACTCTCCCACGTGTGAACTTCAAATCAAAAGTGAAATATGAGAATGATGATTTGATGCTGTTTTCTATCCTGCCTATAGATTCAGCGCCCTTTCCAGGATCATACTCAGCTCTGTGCTGTGTTAGAAAAATATAAAACCATTTCTTCTTTTTCGATATTTCCAATTATCTCCCTCCTCCAAAACTTCAATACATTATGAATCATTAAAGCAGCACTGTTGCTGTTGAAACTTCATCCGTTCTTCCCTGTACAGTACTTGGTATTTCAGAGGTTCTGGATGAAGTTTGGGGTCTTCTTGTAGTGTCTTGTCAGTTTTATACAGTAATTTCTCAAATTATGCAATTACAATACATTTTTGAAACAATTGGAATTCACAAATTTATGCAGTTTTTATTCTTGGATTAGTGCTAAAATTGCAATCGGTATTGATATTGAAATAGTAAAAAATGCCAGGATTGCATGTCAAGATGGGAATGAAGTAGGTTTTCATTTCTTCATTGTTCATGTTATCTTGTCCTCATTAGGCCATGTTACAGCCATATTATAATATATGGAGCAATCATATACTTCATCATATATTTTATGGCGTAAGATACAGAAACTATAATGATAATGTTAAAGGCCCTATTTATTTGTTAATCTTAAAATACTTGAAGCTGAAACCAATGGCACCTTGAAACCAATGGTACAGAAATATTTGAAAAATAATAAACACTACATTTAATTTAGAGAATGTTTATGAGAGAGAAAAAATGATGAATTTTGTGAAGAAATCATGCACCCTAAATAAAATAACTTTAATAATTTTAAGGGATGACATCATAATCTTCAAAATGCTCAAATTTCTGATATATACATAAAACTGAAATAATTTAACCTTTTCTTGATCTTTGTTACTGAGTCAATAATAGATATACATTACGGACTGGGGATTATATTTTATTAATATTTCCTGCTTCTTCGTGGGAAGTTCAAATATTTGGAAATTAAATTATCAACTACATTTTTTTCAAAGTCCACTTTTTGAGAAATGTCTCAAACGATTTTTTAAGTTATTGCAAATGATATTTGGATAATTCAACAATATTTTCAAACTTTACAAAGGGCCTTTAATGAAGGAATAGAACAAGACAATAACTTGATACAAGTTTCAACTCTCAGTGAAGAAATTTTTGCAGTCACTTTGATTCTACCACTTTGCATCACCACTCACATATTTATCTACCACTTATTTTGTTACAACTCTGATACCTCATCAATATTTAACACTCATATGAATTATTTGGCACCAGTTGCTTATGGTAGTAGTTCAGTAAGTGCAGAGTTGTGTCTATCAATTTCTATTCTTTGTAACTATGATTCAGCTACTCATTAACAGTTTCAAAGCACGATTACAGCAAGATGAATAATATATAGTATGGTTGGTTTGACAACAAAACAAAACACAATTTTATATCACAACGAAAATGTGGTAACATATTGTGGGCATTTAGACATCATTATTTTCAAAATCATCTACATCTGACTTCAGATTTGAGATTTGACTTTCAATGACCTTCTGAAGGTCAAGGTCAACTTGCTTTGCTTCAAATTGATCGACTGTTTTTCAATATCATGTGCACAATTTCCCAGAAGTTCAAATCTGCGGTGATTAGTTATATAATGCAGTGCAGTTATATGAAATACTGTATTTGGATTGGCTTGAATCGAATTGCCTAGATAAGTAGATATGTGTAAAAAATGCATAAAATTGTAGATTTAATGGTTAAATAATATATAATGTCTCAAATCATGAAAAATAATATTTCAATGATTAAACTATATTTACAAACTTTGGATGAGGCCTTAAACTAACTGCTAAAATTGGTAGATTTTTCAAAGTGAGATTTTCTTGCTTTACACTTTTTATCACTTCCAGGCTATGTAGTATCAGTCAGACTATATATTAATCAATAAAAGGCACCAAAACAAATTTTCAGTAAATCTGATATATTAAGCTGGCCTTTCTTGTCAGCACAAATATTTATATTCTTACATATTTATGTTATTGATTTACATATTTGTATTGATTTTCTTCCTGGCTGATCTGCCTTTAACAAGTTCATAGTTAAATAAAGCTTGTATGAATAATGCCATGATTAACCCAACACTAAATATTATAAGTCACCATCATGATAAGTGAACCACCAATGTTGATGAATTGATAGAGCAATGGAGGAACAGATGTATACCCGAACCTAGAGACTCACTAATCAAAATAATTGTATGAGCCAAAATAAAAATTTTATATACATGTGGTTAATTTCATTTTAAAATGCAGTCTGATACACTATATCAAGTTATAACTTGTACTTGTAGTTTATGAACTCATGACATGAAATAGCCTGATGTTATGATATAATAGATATTTATTAAAGAAAAAGTATTTCATTGCATTTTACACCCTTTGTGGGTCTATTGCCAAATATATGCTCATGTGATTTGGATAATGTAGCAACTGATCAGTTTTGACTCTATTGCTTTCCACTAGATTCAGACAAAGTTTGAGTAAAGAATGAAATTAGTCATTGATTGATTAATTATGATTACCAATCTGCAATGTTGTGTTTGCTTTATAAGACACTTTAAAACTTAAGCATGCTTGGTTGAGTGTGGTATGGATGGATTGTAGAGATGCTTAGGATAGAATTCCGTCTATATTCAGTGATTAAGTAGCTATTAGTAAAATTGTATCAAGTCATTTCTCATGGGTGATAGATATATCTTTTGGGAAATATTATAAGTGGTATCACTTATGTGGCAATTTCTTCTAGCTGGGCATTGTTTTTCATGTGGCTTACATATTCTGTAACAATTTGTCTAATGTGTGAATGTTAAGAACTTTATCCCATGGTTACAATGATATAGATCAATTATCAGGTGAAGATATATTTGATATGTGGATCAAGATATCATATTTTAGCAAAAATCCCCAAACCATCGAATATCACTTCTCAAAACTATACTCACTCGTGAAGATATCAATATCCACTCATGGATATAAATGATATTTTTTCAAAACCGTAGGATATTCCTATAATATTTGGTTGACGTGTACTTCTACTTTGTGAATGTCATCCTAATAAACCAGTGTATTTGGCAAACCACATTCAAATACTCTGGCATGTTAGAGGTATATTTAATGGTACAGTTATAAAAATTAGTTGAGCATGTGTGTCTTGCATGTCTGCCATATTATGATTGATTGTAACAGCTTGATGATAGCTACCTGTTCCTTTGGATAAGTTACACTCATAGCTATCAGTGTGAGTTGCACAATACTGTATTAACACAGTGATCTCCCTACTATTGAAGCAAGTGAGCAAATATTCAAGTGATGGCAATGAAGCATTTCAAAATTTTGTTATATGAATGGAGGAGAGGGGTAGGGGGGCAAACCATAATGAAATTAACTTTTCCATAAATGTTGATAATTGGGCCCTCTCCCTAATCAGATCCGGAATATATATATCTTTTATTGACTCTTTGGATGTCATATCATGACATATTAGTCACTAAGGTAGAGCAGTTCTTCCCATTGTCGAGTTGAAGAATTTGTATCTTTATCCTGGCTAGAACCATAGACAATTCTAGCCGAGTGCCAGCCTTTTGTCGAGTTAGCAGCAGAGTAATCGCAGGTATAGGTCAGCAGTCATAGGTCAAAGACAAATCACAAGAAGTGCTGTGACCTGGGTTTGAACCCAAGACCTCTACTTTTTCAGCCTGAAGCCAGACTTCCTGCTTTTCAGACCAATGCCTTAACCACTAGGTCAACCCGGCGACCAATAGATTTTCTATCACTGACAATGGTTTTGATAGAGTTACTGACTCACTTTATAAGAGAACATAAATATTTGCTGAGGGTAGAAAATATGAATGAACCAAGTGGCATATGTAACTCAAGTGACATTGTAGGATTTGTGTTGTAGATTTTTTTATATCAAGCCTATGCTTCAATACCATCTTGATCCATCAATATATTATTGAAGAAATACACTTGTTCTCCAGTATACAATGGAGAGATGATATGGGAATCGCATAGTGCGAGACTTGGATGTTACCTGACTATTGAACCATATAAAGCCCTGCTCCTTATATCTGTTATACTTGGAATAGCCGAGACTCACTTTATGAATAATGATGTTATTTCAGTTCCTGGTATGACATGGTTTGGGAACAATAGATCTAAGCATATAAGAGCCAGAATAGGCTCTGGTGGTGTTGGTTTCTTAGTGCGAAATTCTTTGATGAATCATTACGAAATAAGTATTTTGAATAGTGATATTGAAGGTATTTTATGGTTACAGTTCAAAGATAAGGTAAACATGCAAAAAACATTTTGTACTTGTGTCGCCTATTTGCCTCCAGAAGGTTGTGTGAGGAGTAACCCAGATCTATTTTTTGATAATCTTCTGACACATATTTATTTGTACCAAGATTTAGGTGAATATTTTATATGTACCGATTGTAACGCCAGAATTGGCAATGGTCTTGATTATATTGCAGGCATAGATAACTTAGGTGATAGAAATGTTGTTGATTTTAAACAAAACGCCTATGGTGCCAAATTGCTTGAATTTTTACAAGATGTAAATTGCTGTATTCTTAATGGGAGAAATTATGTGCATAACGATTTTACATATATTTCGCCACAGGGCCATTCAGTTGTTGATTATTGTATTGTACCTCACATGTCTTTATCTTTGTTTACTGAGTTAAATGTATGTACCATGTCAAACTTGTGTAATTCAATGGGTATTGTTCCTGATGTACAATTGCCAGATCACTCGTTATTGTTTTGGAAGTTTAAAGGACACAATGCGTCAACAAGTTCAGAAAATGTTTATAATCTGACTGACCAATCAGGTGGCTGTTCTAACCAAAATAGTGTGTATCATAAACACGACACCAGTAATATACCACATGATTTCATGTTGACTGATGACGTGGTGCATGAAATCGACGGGTTACTTAATAGGATTACTCATGCTGACCAAACGCAACACGCATTGGATAGCATTTATGGCAATTATAGGAAACTATTATCCAATGAGATGGATGGAAAACTTGCTTACAAGGTCATAACACCAGGAGGCGGGAATTCGCGGAAATACTTTCGGCCAAATCGACCTTTTTGGACCGCTGAACTGAATGAACTTTGGATAGCATACAGTAACGCTGAGAAACTATGGCTCAAGGCACAACCGAACTCTGCCCAAAAACAACGTTTGAAACAGGACTACATATATAAGCGTAAGCAGTTTGACATTGTAAAGCGTCGTGAAAAACGCCATTATGTATATAAGCGGCATCAGGAAATGATACGTGCTGTTACATCAGATCCGAGAACATTCTGGAAGAAAATAGGCCAAATTGGAGTTAGTGCAGAACGATCTAGTAACATTCCTATGGAAGTTTACGACAACAGCGGCAATATAATAACTGACACACAATTAGTATTGGATAAATGGAAGTCCGATTTTGAATCTTTATATACAGACAGCCACACCGACGAATTCGATAATGAATTTCACAAGGAAGCAAAGGAACACGTAGCTTGTAACACCGTACCTGTTGCTAATCCTAACATAGACAACAGTCTTCTTAACACTGACATTTCAGCTAGTGAAATAGAGGCTGCTTTTCTTGCAGCCAAGCTGGGAAAGGCCGCAAGCCTCGATAGGATTCCTATGGAAGTCCTACTTAACGAACAGTCAATGCGGTTCTTTACATCACTATTTAACTTTTGCTTTAAGAATAACGTAGTGCCCACCGAGTGGAACAACTGTATAGTTCATCCTATTTCGAAAGGAGCCAGTACTGACCCACGTGATCCGTCAACATTTCGTGGAATAACTGTTACTTCTGCTGTTTGTAAACTTTACAGCTGGATCTTAAACACACGCTTAACTAGATTCTGTACAGATAACAACCTTATCCACGACGAACAAAATGGATTTATGAAGGGGAAAAGCTGTCAGGATCACATCTATGCACTTTCATCAGTTATCGACCATAGGATTAAGTCTAAACAGAGCACATTTGTGTGCTTCGTGGACGCAATGAAGGCCTACGACAAAATCGACAGGCATTTGCTCTGGTATAAACTCAGTCATATCGGAATATCTGGACGATTCATGGGCGCACTCCAAGCCATGTACAAGGACGTTAAAAGCTGTGTAAATGTAAATGGACATCTTACCGACCCACTGCAGGTGAATTCCGGCCTAAAACAGGGCTGTTTGACATCTTGCTTGCTGTTCAACTTGTATATAAACGATCTTATTGACGATATAAAATCACTGAATCTTGGAGTTGACGTCAACGGTGAAAATATCTCTATCCTCGTGTACGCAGACGATATTGCTCTCATAGGTGACTCTGAACAGGCAATACAAAGTATGTTAAATGTACTTCATGCTTGGTGCTTCAAATGGAGAATGTCATTGAACACCTCAAAAACCAACGTGGTCCACTTCCGTCCAAGATCAGTGCCTTTAAGTAACTTCAAATTCAAATACAACGGCAGTGATATCGAAGTTAAACCATCGTATAAATACCTTGGCCTATGTTTTAACGACCACATGGATACCACCTTGATCGCGAAATCAATTGCACAATCTGCCAGCCGTGCATTGGGACTTTTAACAGCGAAATATAAAGCATTTGGAGGTCTCCCTTATAAGTGTTTTACCAGATTGTACGAATGCCTTGTGAGACCAATCCTCGAATACGGCTCGGAAATATGGGGACTTAAACAACATGCATGCATTAACGCGGTATTCCACAGAGCGTGCAGAATATTCCTCGGAGTTGGAAAGTATACCCCAAACCTTGCTGTACGCGCAGAAATGGGCTGGTGTTCTCCATAGGAGCGGCAGATACTTGTAGCAACTCGATACAAAGATCGTTGTGAAGCCCTGGAGCCCAGTAGATTAACTCGACGTATTTACAACTGGAATCGAGATCATGGCTCGCTTAGGATTAAGAATTGGTACTACAACCTTCACCACATCTTAACAAATGATCTGTCACTTTCCATTGACTCTCCTATTGCATTGATAGCTGCAGAACTAAAGGAAAATGCCTTCCGAAACTGGCATGACACCATCTGGAATGACGGCAGACGTCCAGAAGGCCAGGGCAACAAATTAAGAACCTACAGAACGTTCAAGCATGATCTACGTACTGAGCCTTATCTCACATCTCATCTTGCCATGCAGGATCGGAAAGCGCTAGCCTCTGTGAGGTGTGGCGTAGCTCCTCTGCGAATAGAAACTGGACGGTATGAACGTTTGTCAGTCCCGGAAAGACTTTGTACCCTTTGTAATGCCAATGCCATAGAGGATGAACATCATTTTTTGTTAAAATGTCAATTTTACTCCAATTCCAGAAATGATTTGTTTTCAAAGGTAGCAAATAAAATTCCAGGCTTTCAGGAATTTTCTGACAATGATAAATTCAATACATTGATGTCCGATGATAGGATTTTTATATATGTGGCAAAAGCCTGTGGCCAAATGCTGAAGATTAGGGAACATCACCTGTTTAGGTAATGTCCCCAGTGTCCTATAGGCCGTTATCGGTCTGGGGTTAATTGTATAATTGTATATTTTAGTGATATTTTATACATGATGTAATTGTTTTATACATGTATTTATTATATAACCCATGACACTTTAATAAAATTTTACAATACAATACAAATATATAACCATAATATTCTATGTTTTTCATGAATGATTGATAAGGAAGACCTGACAGTGCCAAACCTGCTTGACAGATTTCTAATTACATTCAGTCTAAGTATTCAGTCTCTTATCTGTTTGTCTGGAATGGATTATTGGATTTGGTAATTTGATTCCATAGAATTTTATATTATTGTGTCCGACCTTGGGAGGTTAATAATTTGGTAAATTAAGGAGGGTGCGGATGAACAATATCTTTCACCATCAGGCTTTACTGCTACAGCCAAAATGAAGTGAAAAACCATTGCACCAAAAAGCGAAATAGACCTCTTCATCTTAAAATATATCTAACACCAAGAATTATTTCAATTAGAGGTGCTGTCTCTTCAGTCATTTAGACTGTCATGCTATATTATCAATAAAAGACTGCTTTTGAATGTCAATTGAAACTAATTGAAACTAAGTCTTTTGCCTCATTCGGTGAAGTTTTACCAAATATGGCAGGCATTTTGAAAAAATGAATGCCATTTTACTTGTGTTATCTGGTGTAGTGGCTTCTCCCTCAGGGGATAATGGAAAATAGTAGCTTTTGAATTGTAGCATCTGTTAGGTGGTATTATTTCTTCCTTCTTTGCTCATGAAAAGATAAGGAATAATTTGCCTATAGATTTAGAAAATGATGGCAATTTTATGGTCCCAGTGGCAGTTAGAATAAGTTAGTAGATTCCCTGGGATGCATTTGTCTTTTAAAATTCAGGTATTATATATGGGTTATTGCAGGAAATAGGACATCACGGACCATTAAACAAATAACAGAATTATGAAACTCTATAATTGGTCGGTATATATTACTCTCTTGGGATACATTAATAAAATATCAGTTTATTTAGCTATGTTGCTCCAGTTCTTCTCAGATGATGAGTTTTGATATTTGAAAAAACATTATTCTAAAGAACATGGAGTTGATGTTAAGGGCCATCAAATAAACTGGACCATGTTTTTATAAGGTTAAGGTTACCATGACAATATCACAAACCAAAGTAAGCAGAATAAGTTATTATGTAACTATTTATCTGTTTCTCATTTACCGTATATGCTTTGTTTACAAGAAATAAGAAATCTTGTTAATTGATCAGTGAATGACAAGATGATATGTTTCTAAAGCATGAGCCACGTTCTATCTATCTTACTAATCAGTTGAATATAACAAAATGCTTTTTTTTCATAATATTTATAGGCGTCTTGCTGTCATGCATAAATATCAGTTGATAAGCCATCAATTCTATCAAATCAAGCAAAACAACTTGTTGGAGAATCATCCCATGTATTAACTGGCTTAGCTATTTATCCTAACGTCCGTTCTAATTGGTGAAAATCAGCCATATTGATGGATATGTTGATCCTCTTGTGCCCTATATACATTTTACACCTGTCTGTATTTATTATGTGGTTAATGCTTGATTAAACAACAATGTTATTACAATGTTAATTTTAACAGACTGGCTAGTTTCAAGTGATGAAATTCTGTTAGTTGGTGGGGATAAAGTGGTATTTCACTTGGGCAGAGGGGGGAATAGTATAAGGAGAAAGTGGTTATAAGGGGTAGAATAGAAACTTGTATATAGGCTTCTAACCTTTTTTCTAGTCTGTATGAATGAAAGGCATAGTTAATGAAAACACAGAATGAAATCCTGTGCTAAGGGCTGATGTGAAAAAGTCAATCCACCCCAGTGGGGATCGAATGGGGTGGATTATATAGTCAGTTGCAACTACTGTGTTTACAAATATAATCAGAAAAATATTTATTTTTGAAAATGAATCATGATTTGATAACAGGAATCCATTTTGTTTCCGAGTATCTCCAGGATAGAATAGAAACAGCTTACATTTTTCTTCATCGCTTGTTTCAATATTTTTATTGATTACCAACTGGTTGATGGTTGTTTGTTTTAATAGCATCACTTATGTAGCTCCTCAGGTCCTTGCACGTACTACAAAATGAAATGAAAAAACTCAATGACACACATTTATATAAAAGCAATCATATTGTCTATTATATACTATCTGAAGTAAAAATGTATGCAAGTAATCTTAATTGGTTAAATATTTCAATTTATGGATCATGCTTTCTTGAAATGATTGTATTTAATGCAAGGTAAAGATGCAAGTGATTCTGCTATAGGCAGCTGCTCAAGGAGATAGCATTGCAAGCCCTTCCCTCATAAAGCTAGGCCTAGATCAGCTTTTATCATGTAATGCTAAACCTTTAAGAATCTCAGGCTGGAAAAAGTATTCTATTTTATCATTTTTTCAGCTTTATGTCTGAAATAACCAAAGATTAATGAGCATTTATTGCACAGACAATTTGTCTTTGCTTTCATAAAAACACTGCATTATGCAAGGACTAAGGATGTTCCAATAAACATCTGGCTCTCTTATACCAGTCAGTTTTCTATCCGAGATACTTTCCTCAAGCGGATGAATAATTCAAATTTTCAGAATTCTGACCAAAGTTGGTGAATTTTTTTGGTATCTCACAATGGATGCATAGCCCCCTTGCCTCAGTACTGGCAGTACAATTATGTTGTTTACTGGAACACAATTTACAGAATTTACAGATGGACAGAATCAATGAAAATTCAAGGAAGAAATTTGTCAGGAAATTCGTTGATATGTCTCAGATCATCTTAACTTTTCTAAAGTATTCCAGAACTGAAGTGTATTAGGGCACAGGCTAAACCACAAAATTCTTTCACCAAGAAGGTCCGGGAATGATTTTTCTTTGGTAATTTCTACAATCCTGACATTTTTCATTTCCCATCGTTGTTAAAAATGCAAAGAAACAAGCTTGCGAACTATGCCAGGACACTTTTCCCAGGTCAAGAAAAAGTGAATTATTTCAACGCTTTTTATTGGCTTAGAAATGGCCTCTACGTCATCAAGAGGTGAAAGTTATTAATAATGGTCGCCATCTTTAAAATTCACTAACGAACTAAAACTTTAATGATATGTTGATTCTTTCGAATTTTTTAGTTTTATTCAACTTCTGTTTGAAAGAAAGGATAAAATATACCAGGGGTTATCGTTTAGGCTAAAACAATACAGAAAATGAGGGTAAAATCCCCGAAATACAATTCTATTTCCCGGGAAATTGGTCTTAAATCACCAGCTAATTTTCTAATATAACACATCTTTGTGATGTTTTAATCAATGTTAGCATATTCCATACATCTTCATTTATATTGATGTGAAACAACAAGCTATGATAGTGGTTAACACGCCAGAAATGAAGATAATATTATTCGAAGCGTATTTCAAAATTTTTGAGGGCGCCATATCATTGTTTGTCGATTTTGACCAATCAGAGACGTATGTCATCACCCCTCTTCACATTCGTGTTACCTTCGGCCAACTTAGTTTGCAATGCAAATTTTCGGCAATCTCCGGCTTTTCTTGAGGTATCTTCGGTTGGATGCCAAAAATCGTTACCCCTGGGAAATTACGTAGCATCACAAGTGTAATTAAATGAAAAATGAATATTTAGACCTGTTAATTATTTCAATCATCAATACAAACAAAACATGTACATATTATTTCAGAATTCATTTACAACTAAAATATTGTATGCCTGAAATGACACTTTCAAATACAAAATGAACAACCAATATTATGTCACCACCAAAAAGTGGTGACATATTGTTATGGTCTCCGTTTCTTTTTACGGCGACCGGCGGTTGGCGATCGGCATAGATAACAAATTCCAGGCCTGTCAACTGTCCCGCAATTTGCGTATTTGTCACGCATTTGCTGAAGAATTTGAAGTCACGCCAGTTATTTTTGCATGACAGAAAATGTCACGCAAATACGCATTTTACCTGGTAATTGTCGAGCAAAAATAATTCTGTGGAAAAATTTCTAAAAAAGTTCGTCTACACAGCAAAAATACGAACGCCGAAAAAAAACTTACGCATTTCATTCGGACTTTTCATGCGAATTACGTATATGTCACGCGAAAAACTTGAGGTGTTCAAAATTTGGCAAGATGTAATAAAATTTAAACCAAGGTGTTAAAAATTTGGATCAAGGTGTTCAGATTTGGACCAAGGTGTTCACATTTTGAGGAGAGGTGTTCAACATTTCCAAGTCACTCATGTTAGGTGTTCCCAAGTTGACAGGCCTGAAATTCTTACAACTTCCAATAACTTTACAAATACTGTTTAGACTGACTTCAATTTTTTTCAAAATCATCTATATGTTTGCAGAAGTTCAAATCTGACTTTATATTTAAGATTTGACCTTTAATGGCCTTTTCAAGGTCAAAAAGGTCTTGCTTCAAATTGAACAGATCTGGAGTTCAAATTTGACTTGCGATTTGAGATTTGACCTTCTCAAGGTAAAAAAGGGTAAAAAAGGAATTTTTTCAACTTGCTTCAAATTGACCAACTTCTTTTTTTCAAAATCATTTACAAGTTATCAGAAGTTCAAATTTGACTTTAGATTTGAGATTTGACCTTCAACCTTCTCAAGGTAAAAAAAGGTCAAAAAAGTATTTTTCAACTTGCTTCAAATTGACCAATCTTTATTTCAAAATCATCTACAAGTTCTCAACAGTTCAAATCTGACTACAGATTTGACCTTCAATGACATTCTCAAGGTCAAAAAAGATTTGACCTTCAATGACATTCTCAAGGTCAAAAAGGTATTTTTTATCTTGCTTCAAATTGACCAATTTTTTTTCAAAATCATCTACAAGTTCTCAGAAGTTCAAATCTGACTTAAGATTTGAGATTCCACCTTCAATGACCTTCTCAGGGTCAAAAAGGGTCTTTTTATACCTTGCTTCAAATTGACCAATTTATTATTTCAGAATCATCTATAAGTCCTAAGAAATTCAAATCTGACTAAGATTGAACTCATAATATTGTCATATTAATGCCTTGTTATATTGTTGATTAAAAATGCAACTGTGAATCACAATTTGAAGAGCCTTTTGTCGTGACAATCACTGTAATCATGAAAATGAAATATGTGTTATTAAGAATACCTACTGTAATACCAAGCATTTAGATATCAATTATCCCATAATTTAATGGTTATTTATGGTTTACTTGATTCTGCTCTAATAATCAGCATTGAGAGATCCATATGGATTGTTGAACTAGTAAATGTAGAAATGAAGACTTGATCACTTTTCACCTCGGATGATGTAATGTACCATTCTAAGAATCAGTAAGTCAGCCATGGTACCTTTTATGTTATCCCAACGATCAATGTTTGGTAGGGATATAGTAAAGCTGTCAGTCCGGTCGGAAGATAACTTGAATACTAATGGATGGATTTGCTTTATATTTGGTGGAAATATGTTTATTTTTTTCAAGATGGCCACCATTTTAAAAATGGCGGGGATTATTTTGCCTTTTTAACCAAAGTAATGAAAATCATTGTTTGAAATTTTAGTAGTATATTCCCAACATCTATCTATTTCACAAATATTCTGTGTTTTCAGCCTGATTCCCAGGAACTGTGTGGGGGTCAGGAATTGCAATTATTGTATCGTTTTTCTGATTCAGGCCTTATAAAATTCAAAATGGCTACTAAATGTGGGATTTCACAATGATTTTCTGATCTCTTCAAAGTATGGCTATATCATACTCAAATTGAAGGAATATCAGAATAGATCATGATTATGATGTTGTTTTTCTGATTTGTCCTTCAGAAAATTCAAAATGGCTTCCAAGAGCAAGAATTTGCCATTACATAGAGATCTCTTCAAAATATTGTTACATTATACTGGATCTCAAATAGTGTATTGTCTTTGTGATTTGTGATAAATGGTCACCCAAATGCTTAAATTGAATCTCCAATATATGTCTTAAATTCTTAACCCTGTAAATAACATTTCTTCTTGGTAATTGTAGAATAGCTTTACCCTTGAATTAAAGTAATGATATGCTAACAATGCATTCTTTGTATGTACATAGATAATATATTACAGTGGTAGATATCTATAAAATGCCTGAACTCAACATGCAAATATACATTCATCCAGATTTAGCAAGAAGGTTATTATTTTAGTACTTAATGGCATGGAGGGAACAGTAATTCTGATTGAAGAATATAATACAATTATCCCCTCAGCAGTTGTCTATACATCTCTTTGCCCATAGACCTGGAAATGATTACTTTTTTTTACAATAAAAAGTAAACATAATGATCGTAAAGAAACATTTAAGGTAGTCCTTCAATGACTATTGCACAGGCAAATTTTCTCAAATATTTTTCTAAATAGATTTGTCGTCCCATAGAATGATCATAATTTCTTTAAAGAAAATCTTAATTATAGGATTTTGAAAAAATATAATAAATTCCTATTGAGAGCAATGTTAAATTAAGACATTTTTTAGAAAAAAACAAATAGTCAATTTTTCTAATTTTTACATATTTTGTTATACATCAGTATATCTTTTACTGAATTTTTCTTTCTTTCCTGAAAAATGACCATAATTGAATTAGTATTTTCCAAGATATAGCGATTTTGCGTTTTTCGTATTTTTCTAATACTCATGTCATGTCTTTTGAGCAGGTGTCGAAGACATCGATATCATGTTTTACAACTAACTAACAACAGGAGCTATACATACACAGTCTCTTCTTTCTTTCCTGAAAAAATGAACACAATAACCCAGATGCGAGTAGAAATAATCTTGATTTACGTCATTAAAAATTCAAAATTCAGTCAAAGTAATATCATATTTGAAATCTACATGTAATATTACATCTAGAAATGTGGTTTTAAAAAGTGTTTATCAACTTTGAAAAATTAATTTTCTTTGAAAATGTGACTTCTAGCTCGGGGAGATTCCCCATAGACCCCATGCTATAAAATCACAAAAAATGAAATATATTTTCTTTTAGTGGACAGATAATATTTTGCTTTACTGGACATATTTTCATTCGTATAAGTATCAGGCACATAAGGGTTATATGAAAATTGAGCCACTTAAATTGATAATATTCAAGTTTAAGGGAACTTTCTTATATACCTGCCATGTTAATTGACCCGAATCAGCCACCTGGTGGTGAAACTGGTAACTACCTACTCGCATTTGGGTAATTGGATTAGTATTTCCAAGATAAAGTGATTTCTTTGGGTTGCGTTTTTTTTAACACCCTGTAAAAAAACTGATACAATGTGAAGTACTAACTTAAGCTTTGTACATCTTGCATGAAGTCTCTGGACCCCCTCTCCCCCTTCTATCTACCTTACTTATGTGGAAGTATCAGAGTCCCTATTTATCTAATATTTTGAGAGATAGTACAGGATTTGGATCACATAATGAGGGAAGCCCCTTTCCGTTTATTTTTCAATATCAATGTCACTATCAGGAATGGTGACATATTGTCATAGTTTCAAAAATTTTTTGTGGATGATGTTTGGTGGTTGGAATTTTGTGTTCAGCATTCGGCGCCTGTAACAAATAGCAGGTGGTTACATTTTGCATGTTAATGCCTTGTTTTATTGGTTATCAAGGATAAAATTGTGTTACAACTATTTTCGAGAGTACTGCTTTGATTTAGTCTTACCAATATTATTTCATTTCAAAAAACCTATTGCCATACATAAAGGAAATAAAAGAGATTAAAGAATATTTACCAGATTGGTCGATCAAGAAATAGCTAACTGAAATCAGAATTGTAGTTACTGCCTTTTCTGCCTTCATAAGTACCCCACATTCACTTCATGTTCAGACACGTAACAGTTACTTAAAAGGGATCATTCATCTGATCTCCTCAGAGAGTAGTTGATGCCACTGCTGGCGTAAGGCATCAGGGTAGTTTGCAATTGACCATGGAAAGTTATGGTAGATTGGGAGCACCTAATACTATATAACATGAGTATAAACATCTATTATATAGGAAAAATTGTTCTAACTCTGATAACACAGGGCACATTGATCTTGCATGGACCTTAGTATCGATTCATAATGCTAAGATTGGAATATCCAGCAAGAAAGCTTATTTATTGCCTCACTGTATGCTGTTAGGTACTATGAACACAAGCTGGTATTGTATAAGATTGTATACATTTGACGAGGTGATAGTGATAATGATGTTATCCGTAGCAGAATCGATCTTTAGTTAGTAGCATATAATGAACTTAAGGATGAGAGTGAGGCAATAGTTTTTTTATTCAGAGAGGATTGATATATCAAGTGTTAGAATTCCTTGAGTTCCCTTTTACTATCATTGAATTGATTCATTTTACTTTTACTGTAGTTCGAGTATCTTTATTATGCTTTAATAAACATACATGTACTTATTTTTATGTAATTTGTCTTTTTTCAAGACTTGTGATGAAAAAATTCAAGATTTATATCCTCTGAAAATGCTGTGTTTTTAAATATGGATATTATACTCCTACTAAGGGAATTTAGAATTTATTCCCTTTAGAAGTTGCGTACAAATCAGCAAAAATGATAAATTTTTAGTAAGTGACAAGTTCATTTATTAATATTATATATAATATTATAGTCACAAATAATAACTTGTTTAAAATGAAGAAGAAAGAAACCCCTACTGTAAAAAATGTGCTATGCCAGATACTGTGAAGCAAATAATAGGGTGCCATTAAACAAAACTTTATATGACACAGCAGAAGATGAAATTACAAAGAGTATATTTAAAGATGATGTCTAAACAAAAAAGTTATAAGTAATGACTAATGTAATTTTTTTTAAATACTTGAAGTAATAAAAAAGAATCTTTAACATGAAAAAGGTTTATATCACTGACACTTAAAGAAATCACAAAATATAATAATATCATAAAAAACAGATCTACAGTAACTCTTATCTGCATTTTCATCCATTGATTCTGGAATACAATCCAGACATTAAAAAGTCAATGCTAAGGGAAATAGAAAGCTCATAATCAATAAAAATGTACTTTTGCTATCGGCAAATTGACATAATACACGATCACTTAAAAGTGCAATTTGACCATATTTTAATGTAGTTTACATGATAACATTATCGGATTTTAGGTGTCTCCCCAAAAAAATACATTAATGTTTTTGTAGTTTAGTAATATCTGTTTATCTGAAGCATCTCTCAATATAAATACTTTTTCAATCTCTTTTTTTCAATTTTAATTTGCCATGTATTGTTATAAAACCTCGAATTGTGAATACCCACCAATTTGAACACTTTTGCCCAGTCTTGGTAGCATTCAGATAAGACAGGAAGTTACTGAAATTTCCAAAAAATTAAAATATGGAAAATTGGCATATTTTCACTAACTTTGAAAAATGTAATACATGTACATTGTACTGATAAATTGAGAATACTTTTACCCTTTCCAATAGCTGGATTTCACTTCTTAATATTTCTATGCTCTGAGTCTCATGATAGAAAGCATCAAACACTGATTCCTTAGTACTACAGTAAAACCTGTCTATTTTGAACATTACTGAGACCTGTCAAAAATGTTAAGATTGGCAGGTGTTCATTTTTCAAGGCTTCTTGATATTTGATAATAATGGGAGATAACAAAATTTAGACAAAGAAAAGCTTTTCAAATTTCAAAACTAGACTTTTCTAGAAAAGATTTCCAAAATTTATTTTTTATTTTTGACAAATTGTAGGTTAGTAAAATGGACTGTTTACTTACTTTACAATCTTATATTCCCCTATTTTCCAAGTCGTGTCTGTAAACTTGAATGAACACTTATATCAATTGACTTCAATAAAGCTAGTTCCATCATGAATTCGTCTTTATAATTTCTGTAATCAAACTGAAGTAAGTAGAAGATCTAAAATTCCATATAGACCATAAATGCTTGACTGGTTTTCAATTCAATTTATTCATTCTTTATATCCATTCATTAGCCGTGTTAACAATTATTGCCGATAACAAGTGGCATCACAGGTATAATGCCAACATATTGTAGTGTAATATAGTAGAAAATGATAGAGAAGTAAAATAGTATAGTATTAAGATAATAACTGATTATATTGGATTGAAATAATATAGGATTGAAGTAGAATAGCAATAAAGTGATATATTAGTAAATTGTATATATGGCAGGGGTTTACATTTCTTCAAAGAGTATCACTGGGTGATTACTAAGTTTGAACTGAGAGAATATGTTCATATTTAGAGGGGTTTGATTAAAGAAGTGTTCAGATTTGCAGGTTTTACTGTACAGTGTGATAGTAATTTGTGTTGAGTCTTTTATTTTCTATTTAATGATTCAGTCAAAGATTTAGTCAAGCTCTATTTGGACTGAAGTTGTCATTCTAATATGTCTTAAGATGTCTGGAAATGTGGATTTAAGAATTACATTTGATTAAAGATCATACAGTTGATCAAACCTAATATTACTTAGGGTTCACAGCCGATAAAATGGTTCAAAAAAATTTCTTCTGGCTTTAGAGTCGCTTTCATGGTTTTAAACCCTTCTCTGCTTGTTCTATTTTCAAACTATGCATGAAGGTCCATACAAAGTTGGCTTTTGAACCCTAAAAAGTGATATTTAGACTGAGGATTGAAAGTTGTTCATGACAACTTTCAGCTCATCTTTATTGAGACCGGAAGTGAATTTTCGAGTCGAGTAAATGGTGAAAATGTCATTTTTGTGAAGTGGGGAAGTCAAAACATTACAAATAGAAATCATAGTAAGCATTTAAAGATCATTTAGAAGCATTTAAAATCGAATCCACTGCAATATTTGAAATAAATAAAATATTCCCACACCAACCTCAGAGATAATTTATTTATTGATCAAAAAATATTTTTATGAATTTGTCCGACATCTGCTGAAATATGGTATACTTATGTTGATTGTTAAATTACAAAATAGGTACAGTAAAGAACATGTCAAAGTCTTTCGATCTTGTTCCAGAAACAATATTTTGTTAATTTTATCGCCCAGAATTCCTTTAAGATTCCAAATCCTAAAGCCTCATTCACAGTCATCTGAATCTTTGTCTTAATAATATAAGTTCTGAAACACAATATTTTGATTATTATTATTATTACAGTATATGATATTACTTATTAGAAAATACAATATACAATTATTGACCTCTCCAGAGGTTTACTGTCAAAATTATATCCCGAGACTGTAAACCGAGACCGTAGGTCGAGGTTTATAGTCGAGGGGTATAATTTTGACAGTAAACCGAATGGAGAGGTCTATAATTGTTTTGTTAGTTCGAAGAATATCTTAGATTTTTCTGACTGATTTTTCTAATACCAACGTAAAACTTTTTCAAAAAATTATCTACATCTGTTACGGCAGTAAGTTCACTCAATGGAGTCAAATTACTCTCCTGGGCGAAGTCCACTAAAAGCTTTGTACAAAGTTTTAGATTTTTCTTCGTATTTTGACTGTCTTTACTCTCTAAGAGACTAATAATATCCTCATCTTCAACATTTTTGAAACGGCTAGTGCTAGCGGTGGCCATTTTATCGTATGATAATGACGTCATTTTAGTGGAATGCTGGGAATATTATTCACCGGCAATGCATTGCGCGGTGTACAGTTAAAATTATTCACCGCTCGTTGACCAATCAAAATCGAGTATTTCAACTGAGGTACTAACAATACATATTATATCCTTCAAACAGCATGGTCAAACTTCACAATCATTTTTCAATAACATTTATCGTAATAAAATTGAGTAATTTATACAATTACAATGATGGTTATAAATGAACATTGCTAATAGTGTGCGCCAAAACTCCAGAAAATCCCATTAACTGATGTTGAGGTAGGTTACTATGATCTGACCCATAGTCATTATAGATTGGTTCATTGACTATTCATTTTTACTTGTCTGCACTCAAAAAAGTGACACGAAAGGGCTAAACGGCTTGCTCCAAGGTGCAACCGTCAAAAAGATGAGTTTGACAAAAATCTTTTTTTTTCAAATAATAGCAGCGAGTATATGACATAGGAGGCAAGTTTGATATGGATATGTATGATAGTCCATTTGGGTGTGGTCATTTTTATTAAAAACAATAATATTGAAGAATTATATATTTCTGACCTTAAAATGACATTTTAATGCAAAAGTAGCGGTTGTTATTAATTATATTCCTATTTTACCTATTCAATGTTTTCTATATATTACACTTACCATTATATTCATTTTTGGCAAAGTAAATAATAATGGGGCTCACACAAGGATCCACTTTATTTACAACTTTTTCATATTTAGTGTTGTTTTGAAAAAATACTACGTTTAACAGAAAATTATTTGTTAAATGTTAAACAAAATAATGATGATGTGTTTCTTTCTTTGTTTTAACTGAAAAATCACAATTCATTGCTCTTGATCTTAGAGCGGCAGGGCATATACCAGTCTGACCAATCTTCAATACAGTTGATCCTTGTGTGATCCCTACTATTATTATGTCCCCACCACATAGTGTGGGGCCATATTGTCGTCCTAGGCGCGTCCGTCCGTCTGTCTGTCTGTCTGGTTGTCTGTCTGTCCGTCCGTACGTCCGGCAGTTTTCTCCAAAACCGCTACAGCTATCACCTTCAAATTTTCAGGAATAACTTGTGAGTGCATACAGATGTGGATGAAAAAAAATTAACTCGATAGCTACTTCCTGTCGGCCATTTTGAGGTCAAATGCTAAAATCCTTGTCTGCAAACTTTAAGAAAAACGGCTTCACAGTTGCTTTTAAAACTTTAACATCTTGTTCAGCTCACTTCATTCTACATCTGATTAGGTTTTGGACCTGTTAGCCCAGTCATGTCAGCCATTTTGAATGTCTGAAGAAAAGTTAGCGCGCGATAATACTTTGTATCATATTGAATGGTGTTTTTGAGTTTTCATACTTTAACTATTTAGTAGCTTTATAAATAATTCCAGGTGTACTTTGTTGAAAAAGCCTATGTTATTGTTAACAGTAGTTATATGTGATAATTTTGTAAAAGGAAATCAGCAAAAACTCGTAATCACTTTTTTATTGTCGGCCATTTTGGTTTTTTCCGTCCTAAAATCTTGTCTGTAAAGTCTTGTCTACATGTTTTCAGGTGAACCGTTTGGTAGATCAATTTCAAATTTTCAGGGATGAATCTTAGTATGAAAATCTAGATCTGATTAGTTTTTTGGCGTTCTGGGTAAATGTCAAGGCAGCCATTTTGGATTTTCCGTCCTAAAATCTTGTCTGTAAAGTCTTGTCTACGCATTTCCAGGTGAACCGTTCGGTAGATCAATTTCAAATTTTCAGGGATGATTCTTAGTATGAAAATCTAGATCTGATTAGTTTTTTTGGCGTTCTGGGTAAATGTCAAGGCAGCCATTTTGGATTTTCCGTCCTAAAATCTTGTCTGTAAAGTCTTGTCTACGCATTTCCAGGTGAACCGTTTGTTAGATCAATTTCAAATTTTCAGGGATGATTCTTAGTATGAAAACCTAGATCTGATTAGTTTTTTGGCATTCTGGGTAAATGTCAAGACAGCCATTTTGGATTTTCTGTCCTAAAATCTTGTCTGTAAAGTCTTGTCTACGCGTTTTCAGGTGAACCGTTTGGTAGATCAATTTCAAATTTTCAGGGATGATTCTTAGTATGAAAATCTAGAACTGATTAGTTTTTTGACATTCTGGGTAAATGTCAAGGCAGCCATTTTGGATTTTCCATCCTAAAATCTTGTCTGTAAAGTCTTGTTTAACTGTTTGACGGATCAATTTCAAATTTTCAGGGGTGGTTCTTAGTATGAAAATCTAGAACTAGCTAATTTTTGGGGATTCTGGGTAAATTTTAAGGCGGCCATTTTGGACTTTCCGTCCTCAAATTGTGTCAGTAAAGTCTTGTCTACTCATTTTCAGGATAACCATTTCATGGGATCACCCATTGGTGGGGACATATTGTACACATTTGTGTTCTTGTTTACTATGCCAAAAACTAATATAACGGTTATTCGGATATATGAAAATCATTTGATAGTCAAAATAAGAATAATATAATTGACTTTTGAATAAAAAAGCATTATATAGTCAGAAGTACCAAATTTGTACCATAATTGTTTTAAAGAGAATAACCATACCCCAATGGACTATCTCTACATATCAATAACTAACTTTTGCGAAATTTGCTTTAAATTTGCATTTTTGAAAACGCACCTGCTTATACCTAATAGTATTCAATTTAGAAACACAACAACAAGTTACTCTTTCATGAAAAACTTCGTCAGCTTCACTGAAGATTGCAGTCATTAATATGACCTCATATTTGGATAACCTCTCTTCTGTTATAATTTTACTTCAAATTGGCAAATTTTATTAAAATTGACATGATAAAACAGAAATGATTGACTATTACTTTTGAAATGTCAACCGCTCTAACCGAATTGTAGTAGAAAATTGATTTGACTTTATCGAAACAAAACAATATCGCTCCATGTTTTCTTTTTAATGGAATTGTAGCGTGGCTGCTAGTTCAGGCGGTAGAGCATCAGAATTTAGAATAGAAGGTACTAGGTTTGGTTCCCACACAGAGCATTACCACGCAATTCCCCGAAGGAACCCTCGGGTCCTTACAGAGTGCCATATTTGCATATTAAAGTGAATAAACGATTTTGCCACACTCCCGCCATATTCTTGTGTATCTTTTATAATACTAGCAATCTACTGTTCGAGTCGGTCACAGCAGCCCCACATGACCTTAAAAATAATTCCAAATACCTGGCTATTGACTTTTGACCTTTTCGGATGCATAGATGAACTCGCCCAAAGGCCTTAAAAGGCTTAATACCTAGATATTGACTTTTGACCTTGAATTGACATGACCCATCAGTAATGACTTTGACCCCAAGTCGCCTAGTAATGGGTCACCAAGCGTCACAGCATCCCCCGAGTGCCTTGAAACACCAATACCTAGATATTGACCTTGACCTTGGGATGACCTTGAATTGAACCATTAAATGATGACTGACCTCATGTCACCTTATCATGAGTCGCCAAGGACCACATCACGACAGCAGCTCCTGTGGCCTTAAAACGCCAAACACCAAGATATTGAAATTTGACTTTAGATTGACCTTGACTTCAGGTCACGTTTCAATGGAGTCAAGTGCAGCAGCTGCCACAAAACGCCAAATATTTAGATATTGATCTCTGACCTTGACCTATAACAATGACACTGATCTCAGGTCACTTTATCATTGGTGATCAAATGTCAGTGTAGTCTCAAACGAGCCAACTACCTAGATATTGACATTTGACCTTCTTATAATTTTGAACCATAGATATTGACTTTGACCTCATGTCACCTTAGCATGAGTTGCCAAGGGTCATAGCAGCCCCCAGGGCATCAAAACGCCAAATACAGAGATTTTGACTTTGTGGGAATGACCTTGACCTCAGAACACATATCAATGGGTCCTCACATGAAGCAGCATCCCCAAAATGCCAAATATTCAGATATTGACCTCTGACCTTGACCCATAAACCGTGACATTGACAGTAGGTCACTTTATCTTTGGTGATCATATGTTACTTAAGACCCACAGTAGCCAACTACCTATGACCTAGATATTGACCTTTGACCTTGGAATTACCTTAAAATCACCTTATCATTGGTCGCCAAATGTCCCAATTGTTCTCACGTCAACTTGCTAGATATTGACCTTTGACTTTAAAATTACCTTGATCCATTCAGACCTTGACTTCGGGTCACCTAATCATTGGTTGTGGAGGGTCAAATCAACGGCCAGGTGCTGCTACAGGTATCACTCTGACAAACATCGGTAAACAAATCAAACTTGATGTGATGCAAATCGGTATCTTTTAATTTGGCGTCCAAGCAGAATGTTGGACAAAATGGCTAACTGTTAGATAAACCATCAATAATGGAATTGTCAAAAGTTGCATTTATAAAATCGATTCCTGCCTCATCACTGTTACACCCATTACTAAAAGATGTTGTCTCGACTAGATCACTGTCTGCAAGCTAAAAAAGTATCAAAATCACTGCCTGTTTCATCACAATAAACTTTTGTTACAAATAATTTCAGTAAAATGCAAATAGAAGGCCCATTTGATATTAATATGGAAAGATAGTCCACTTTGGTGTGGTAATTTTACTGCAACAACTACATATATATGTACATGTATAATGCCTTTTTATTCAAAAGTCAATCATTGTATTCCTATTTAACCTATTAAAGGATTTTTATATATCTGAATAATCGTTATATTCATTTTTGGCAAAGTAAATAAACATAGGGCTCACACAAGGATCAACTTTATTGAAGACTTTTTGTACTGGTATATGCCATGCAGATCTAAGAGCAAGAGCAATGAATTGCGATTTTTAGTTGAAACAATGAAACAAACACAATACCATCATTTTATTTAATATTTAACAAATAAAATTGTGTTAAACTTAGTATTTTTTTGAAATCATCACTAAATATGAAAAAGTTGTAAATAAAGTGGATCCTTGTGTGACCCCTATAATTATTTACTTTGCCAAAAACTAACATAATGGTAATTGAAACATTTAGAAAACATTGAATAAGTAAAATAAGAATATTATCATTAGCAACAGTGACTTTTGAATTAAAATGGCATTTCAAGGTCAGCAATGTATAATTCTTCACCATTATTGTTTTTAATAAAAATGACCATACCCAAATAGACTATCATACATATCAATATCAAATATGCCTCCTATTCCATATACTCACTGCTATTATTTGAAAAACATGATTTTTTTCAAACTCATATTTTTGACGGTTGCACCTTGGGGCAAGCCGTTTAGCCCTTTCGTGTCACCTTTTTAACGCAGACAAGTGAAAATGAAAAGTCAATGAACCAATCTATAATGACTATGGGCCACTTCTTAGTAATCTACCTCAACATCGGTTTAGACTAACCAAGCCACTTTGGAAGCGATTTGGCGCATACTATAAAGGTATTTAAAAATTTAGAAATTGTTGCAGTAAGATTAACATGTTTGTAGAAGGCTACTTCTTTAAAAGGAGGCTGTTGCTTTAATAGAGGCCAATTGTTTTTAAGAGGAGGCTGCTTCTTTTAAAGGAGGATACTGTTTTTGTAGGGGAACTGAGCTTCATAACAGTCATTGTCTGATTCTACATGCAAAATCCCCTAATTCTTTGTAACAAAGTCCTTTTGTAACAAAGTCCTTCATCATTTGGCATTGATGCATGAAAGATGATAATCTGAAATTATTTTTTGTTATTTACAGAGGGGCCTTCTCGGAAGTTATTTTAGCAGAGGACCGTCAACAGAGAGGCAGATATGTAGCTATAAAATGTATAGATAGGAAAGCTCTTAAAGGCAAAGAAGATTCACTAGAAAATGAAATAGATGTCCTTAGAAGGTAAGTCTCTCTGCATATTTTAAAATGTCTTGCATTAAGGTGAGGTATGTAGGGGGTCATACTGGCTAGAAGCAAAACTAAATGCATTTACCAAAGTTACATTCGTTTTTGAGCCGTTGTCATGAAGGTTATCTAAAGAATATCACACTAAATTCTAAGCTTCATTCATTTTGATAACTCCTACCTCTATACATATAGCATAAGCTGTATTTTCTGGACATAAGAATTTTTTAATAAAAAGACAAAAGGCCACTTACTGATTCTAATTTGTCATGTACTTTCTCTATTTTTGACAACTTACATGTAATTTTTCAAGGTTACCTAACACAAAGCTGGGTCGCTGATTTATCTATTTTTCATAGAGCTGGCATCAAATGTCGGAATGGTTGATTGTCAGTCGAATGCTCTCTGCGACACCCATGTCGACACAACGCCTCTTGATCGACAGTCGGAACTCGCAACATAATAAGCTATTTCCCTATGAATTAAAATCTTTGTTACTACCTGCTGTATGGTGTATTTTAGTGAAGTTTTACCGCCTACATTTTCAAATTTTCTTTTTTGTTTTGATCGACTTCCTGCTCTCGAATTAGGTCTCGGGGCCCCTCGAGATTTACCCTCGAGATTTATTTTCAATGGCTGCCCGGAAATAACAACAGAAATCGTAGTTTTATGTCTATTTATTGCTTTTTCGTCAAAGTCTGATACTTGAACATGGTTTACCTGTAAGGTATATATAAAACATACAACTGAGGATGACTATTGTGCATCGTATTGCTAATTACAAGCCTAGAAAATCTAAAATTCAGACGGATTTTCTTCAAATTTTTTTTCATTTTTCGAATATCATTGGACCCGACAATGTCGATATCGTTGTCGATCGAGAGCTCCGACATGTCGACATTAAAATCCTATTCGATGCCAGCTCTAATTTTTCATTAATTGCTATTGAGCCCACATGGACTGACACAGGTGTTTATGCATGTACTCTTATAACAAATGATGTGTTTAACCTATTTATTATATTTCCTAGAAGAGGACAGGCGTAATAAGGCCAGGAAAAATCTTGTTTCTTGTCACCAGTTTTTTTTTTTTAGTTTTAAACAAGGCAGCCAGACCTATTGTTATTCAAACAATTTTTGTTGATAATGTTGTTTCCTAAAGAGACCAGTCTGGTCAACTCTTCTTTCATCTTTGGAATTTTTGTCCCCATCCCAATGATCAGAAAATAGACCATTTTTTCTTGGCCTTATACATTTTTGCATCTTCTAGGAAGATATTAATATTGAGTTGTTGGCTTCTTTCTTCCATTTTCAATGTTCAGTGAATGACTTCTCACCTTACATATCTATATTTGTTCTTATTAATAGACAAGTATATTGAGGGAAATACCAATAAGAGGGACCTTAACCATGAAATTAAATATAATGATTGTCGGATACAGAATTTTAATAAAACTAGTCAAAATTTTCAATTGGAGGTTGAAAAGATCAGTTGAGTGAGGACAATGGAAACCGAGGTTGTTGATCCCAGTATAGTAAGATTAAAGTGAATACTGCTTGGACCAGGTGAAAACACCCTCCTTGTATGTTGTCCTTAATCAGTAGGTTCATATATGCATTAGTGTTCTCCTATTGAACTCATTGCAAAATTTTGATTATCACAGCTTTGCCCAAAGTTGGTAAATATGCCAATTTTCCTGATTTTCAAGTCGGTGCAGATATGTGTTAATCAAAGTGTAATTATTAGTTTTAATTAGTCTATTTTCAAACCTCTGTAAGGTGCATCACCAACTTGTTTTAACTGAATTTAGGCATAAATGAAGTCCTTTGAAGAAGGATGTAATGCAATGCCTGTATGTTGAATCTGTTTTGTTCTGAGATGGAATGTAAAAATTGATTATAATGCATTTGTATTCCTTTCCTGAACCATGCACATGATACCCCCATTGAAGTTGTGTTATTGACTTCAAGTAATCCCATTTACAACAAATCAATGAAAGCATTGGATGCTATAGACACCTCTAAGCCTACCCTTTACAAAAGTGATCTGCTTTGGCTGACACTTATAAAACCCCTGAACTTGTCAAGTCAATCATTGCTCAGTAATAATTCATGCAAAGATAAGTCAAAATATCAACCAGTTTTGCTCTAGAATGATGTCTGATTGGTTGAAAATGTAATAGGTTTGAATGCTTCATGGTCTGGGCACCAGCAATGGTGATGGATACTCCAAACTGTACATCTACATCATACTCATAGTTAGAGTGCAGTACATTTACAATAAGCTCAGGGTTCTTTCAGCCAGCAGTGATACTTTTGATAGCTTGAAAGTGAAATATTGATCAGGCATTCTCTTGAGTAGAAAAAACTGAGATTAGGAAAGAAATGTTAGATACCAGGTGGGAATTAGGTATAAAGGCAACATTAGGAAAGAAATGTTAGATACCAGGTGGGAATTAGGTATAAAGGCAACATTAGGAAAGAAATGTTAGATACCAGGTGGGAATTAGGTATAAAAGCAACATTAGAAAAGAAATATTAGATACCAGGTGGGAATTAGGTATCAAGGCAACATTAGGAAAGAAATGTTAGATACCAGGTGGAAATAAGGTATCAAGGCAACATTATGAAAGAAATGTTAGATACCAGGTGGGAATTGGGTATAAAGACAACATTAGGAAAGTAATGTTAGATACCAGGTGGGAATAAGGTATAAAGGCAACATTAGGAAAGAAATGTTAGATACCAGGTGGGAATAAGGTATCAAGGCAACATTAGGAAAGAAATGTTAGATACCAGGTGGGAATTAGGTATTAAGACAACATTAGGAAAGAAATGTTAGATACCAGGTGGGAATTAGGTATAAAGGCAACATTTGGAAAGAAATGTTAGATACCAGGTGGGAATTAGGTATAAAGGCAACATTAGGAAAG
Source organism: Owenia fusiformis (assembly GCA_903813345.2). Taxonomy (NCBI): domain Eukaryota; kingdom Metazoa; phylum Annelida; class Polychaeta; order Sabellida; family Oweniidae; genus Owenia; species Owenia fusiformis. The sequence goes on along the minus strand of CAIIXF020000005.1, from coordinate 19,350,552 downwards.
AAATGTTAGATACCAGGTGGGAATTAGGTATAAAGACAACATTAGGAAAGTAATGTTAGATACCAGGTGGGAATTAGGTATAAAGGCAACATTAGGAAAGAAATGTTAGATACCAGGTGGGAATAAGGTATAAAGGCAACATTAGGAAAGAAATGTTAGATACCAGGTGGGAATTAGGTATAAAGGCAACATTAGGAAAGAAATGTTAGATACCAGGTGGGAATTAGGTATAAAGGCAACATTAGGAAAGTAATGTTAGATACCAGGTGGGAATTAGGTATAAAGGCAACATTAGGAAAGTAATGTTAGATACCAGGTGGGAATTAGGTATAAAGGCAACATTAGGAAAGAAATGTTAGATACCAGGTGGGAATTAGGTATAAAGGCAACATTAGGAAAGAAATGTTAGATACCAGGTGGGAATTAGGTATAAAGGCAACATTTGGAAAGAAATGTTAGATACCAGGTGGGAATTAGGTATAAAGGCAACATTAGGAAAGAAATGTTAGATACCAGGTGGGAATTAGGTATAAAGACAACATTAGGAAAGTAATGTTAGATACCAGGTGGGAATTAGGTATAAAGGCAACATTAGGAAAGAAATGTTAGATATCAGGTGGGAATAAGGTATAAAGGCAACATTAGGAAAGAAATGTTAGATACCAGGTGGGAATTAGGTATAAAGGCAACATTAGGAAAGAAATGTTAGATACCAGGTGGGAATTAGGTATAAAGACAACATTAGGAAAGTAATGTTAGATACCAGGTGGGAATTAGGTATAAAGGCAACATTTGGAAAGAAATGTTAGATACCAGGTGGGAATTAGGTATAAAGGCAACATTAGGAAAGAAATGTTAGATACCAGGTGGGAATTAGGTATAAAGGCAACATTAGGAAAGTAATGTTAGATACCAGGTGGGAATTAGGTATAAAGGCAACATTAGGAAAGAAATGTTAGATACCAGGTGGGAATAAGGTATAAAGGCAACATTAGGAAAGAAATGTTAGATACCAGGTGGGAATTAGGTATCAAGGCCATTAGGAAAGAAATGTTAGATACCAGGTGGGAATAAGGTATCAAGGCAACATTATGAAAGAAATGTTAGATACCAGGTGGGAATTAGGTATAAAGACAACATTAGGAAAGTAATGTTAGATACCAGGTGGGAATAAGGTATAAAGGCAACATTAGGAAAGAAATGTTAGATACCAGGTGGGAATAAGGTATCAAGGCAACATTAGGAAAAAAATGTTAGATACCAGGTGGGAATAAGGTATCAAGGCAACATTATGAAAGAAATGTTAGATACCAGGTGGGAATTAGGTATTAAGACAACATTAGGAAAGAAATGTTAGATACCAGGTGAGAATTAGGTATAAAGGCAACATTAGGAAAGAAATGTTAGATATCAGGTGGGGATTAAGTATAAAGGCAACATTAGGATACTATCAGTTATTACACGTTTCAGCATGTGATATGGGAAATATTCCACGGAAGTAAAAATTGTATAACCACGAAAGCGCAGCTTGAGTGAGTGGTGATACTTTTTTACTGAGTGGAATATTTCCCGTATCACATACGCTGAAACGTGTGATGACGTTTTTATCACATACTTTGTAGAAATCTAGTGATTTGATTGGTGGCTTTCTTTGTCATTCTAACTTCTAGTTCCTCAAATGACGAGTTAATCATTTCTAAGAAATAGAAACATAGCCTATATGTGACATCATTTTTTTGAATAAGGAAAAAATAGAATGAAGTTGTATGACGTCATTTCGTTACCATCGACAATGTGTGTGAAATTTATGTGATACGGGAAATACGTCATAGAAAGCAACCAATCAAATCACTAGATTTCTACCTAGCATGTGATAACAATAATTATTAATGAAAAGGGTAACGTTTTACACATTTATATATTCTGGACATTTATGACATATTATGGTAGAGTAAAATCAAATTATTGTGAATTAATCATGAAATACTATTTCTCAAATTTCTTGTTGTCAGCTTTTTGAAAATGTTAGAACTTAACCCAAAGTCATGCAACTGTTGATAAAGAGTAAAGCATAGCAATTTATAGATGAATATACATATATCAGATGTACCAAAGAGTAATTAGGAAATGTCCAACTAAATTCTAACATATTACCTCTTCCAAAGTATATTCTGTAATAAATAATTTTTGAAAGGTCAAGTCCAATTCCTTGTATACTCTGTACAGTACTTACTAACCTTAGTGCGATCAGTCCTCCCAGATTTCAATATCCTTACTTTCATTTTGGATTAATTATCCCATCGAACGAAGTTCGGAGGGATATAGGGAACGCCTCCGTCCGTCCGTCCATCGGTACGTACGTACGTCCGTCCGTACGTACGTCCGTCCGTACGTACGTCCGTCCGTACGTACGTCCGTCCGGGCAATAACTCAAATACCGTTGGCCCGATTTTGTTCATATTTTGTACACATATACCCTATGGGGGTAGAAGTTCTGCTCGAAAGCCAATTTCAAAATGGCCACTCATTTCAAAATGGCGGCCATTTTAGTGCCGAATTTACAGTAATTTAGGTGCAATATGTAAAACTGTAATAGCAATATGTTTTAGATGTAAAAAAATTATATAGGACATTAATAAAGCTAGAAATGTAGATATTAAAGAAGCACATGGCAGCCATCTTGAAAAATGGCGGCCTTTACTCGTTATTTTACGATTTTTGCTGTAACTCGAAAAGTAGTGGAGCGATTTTGTTCATATTTGGTATGTGAATACTATAAACATTGCACACTGTCTAAAGACACTTTTGGTAGAAGGTGGCCATTTTGAAAAATGGCCGCCATTTTGAAAAATAGCCACCATTTTAACGTATTTTACTATAACTCGAAAAGTAGTGGAGCGATTTTGTTCATATTTGGTATGTGAATATTATAAGCATGACACTCTGTCCTATGACACTTTTGGTAGAAGGCGGCCATTTTTCAAAATGGCCGCCATTTTAACGTATTTTACTATAACTCGAAAAGTAGTGGAGCAATTTTGTTTATATTTGGTATGTAAATACTATAAGCACGGCACACTGTCTTATGGCATTTTTGGTAGAAGGTGGCCATTTTGAAAAATGGCCGCCATTTAAACGTTTTTTACTATTACTTGAAAAGTAGTGGAGCGATTTTGTTCATATTTGGTATATGAATACTATAAGCATGGCACATGGTCTAATGACACTTTTGGTAGAAGGCGGCCATTTTGAAAAATGGCTGCTATTTTTGCTTTATACTTTGTTTGTAAAAATGCCATCCATGGCTGTTCGATGGGATTCGCTACGCTTTGGCGTTGCCGTTGTTCTGGTTTCTACAGAATTTAACAAATTTTCAGAAAGTATTTAAATCTAAAAGTAATTAAATAAGACCAGTCACAGGTCAGAATGACGTAGCATTGAATAAGTATAACTATGATGAATAATCTGTAAAACTGACTGGTCAGAGCACTAGACACTTAATCATCTGAATTAAGGAAATATCTAACAGTGAGGGAGTGGGGGGTAGCTAGTCTTTAACATTCAAGCTTGTATTATTCAATATAATCATTTTAGTTAGTTGTTGAAATATGTAGTTCTGGAAGAAAAGTATAGGGGTCTTGAAAATCGCTTTGAGTAGGGCATCGTGAGAAGCCGCAGCCTTCTATCAGATTCTTTCTAGTATTTGTACTTCAGCTGGTATCAAATCTGAAAGGTGTAATGAGTATCAGAAAAAGCTTAGAAAGGTCTTTTCTGTTAGTGATTATGATGTAGAGTTATGTACTTACATATGGTTTAGTGTAATAGATGTTTACAGACCCTATCTCCCGATCTCCATGGGACTTTGTAAATAGAGATAATTTCATAAAAGAGCGTCCAGGGTTAAGTTGTTAATTCATTCCAGGCACTCTGGTAAATACTGCCTTGATGCAGGTGTTGTTATTAAAGGATACATCATTCTTAACCATCTCAACCATAAACATTCTTTGTTGAATAGGATTTGATGCTCTATGGAGTTTCTGTTTTTATGTCACTTTTATGTCGTCATAAAAAGTGGTGACATACTGTTTTTCAAGATGGTGTTTGGTGTTCAGCAATCAGTGGTTGGTGTTTGATGGTTGATGTCTGAAACAAGTACTGTTTAGGCTGACTTCAAATTTTTACTTTCAACGTGATAACGAGTTCCGTCATATTTCAGCCAACATCTGTTACCATGGCAACATATTGAAGGTCAAAAGATATTTTTCAACTTTCTAAATCATCCACAAGTTCTCACAAGTTCAAACCTGACTTAAGATTTGAGATTTCACCTTTGGTTGACCTTCATCTGTGACAATTGTTACTTTTCATAGAGTTATAGCAATTTTTATCATACAGAATTTAATATTTTCATATTTTATTGACTCACAGTAGTGTTTTAGCTTTTCAATCAATACACTGCAGTTAAGTGAGGATGTAGTAGAGAAACTTCATTCATACATCCATTCCTCTGTCCTTGCAATATCTCAAATAGCAGTTGACAGATTTGGTCCAAATTTTATTGAAGACTTATTGGTATAGGACTTCTGCTTGAGAATGAATTTTCAATATGAATTCTCAATTCAAAATGGCCCCCATTTTTCATAGTAACTCAATAACCATTTATATGTCACATCATGGATGTAGAATTTGCCAAGAGAAGAGGATACTACTGCCTTGTTATTTGTATCGCTAAATGTTCAAACTTGATAAAATATGTTTTGTTCGATGGGATTCGCCGGGAGTTGCTGTTTTTTCTAGTTATTACATTTGTGCTTGAATCGTTCCTTATATTCACTTGGACTGTTACGCAATCAGCCTTATAGGGATTCATTTGAAACATGTTCAATGATTCTTGTTACCTAAATTAATCAACCAGCCGTCTAATGTCTCCCTGTTGTTGTGAATATAAAACAGCAAGGTATCTACGCTGAGCAGGAGTTAGGATATTGTTGTAATATTACAAATTAACGTCAACCAGTTTGAAAAAATTGTTTTTGAAATCACAATGTTCGAATACAGGAGAGTATATGAGAGAATAGAAAGTATATCTCACAAATCATAGGATATCCTTTATTTACTTGTTTTTTGAATCCACTGCTTCATTGACAATATATTTGTATTTTATTATATCATTGGAAAGTTTTTCGATTTTTTACATGTTCATCTTTCCCTTGCGCTTAAAGGGCTGCAGGAAATTAAATATACTGAGGGAAATATATTTTTTTTTCTTTATTGAATGGTCATGTACAATATATACATTAAATAATAAAGGTTGGGTTCCTTTATATATTGATTTTGTTATTTATTTTTTGTATGTATCTTTAAAAGAAAATGAAAACAATAAGCAAAATTATTAGAAATTATAAAGTGAAAGTGAAAACATTTGCAAAATTCCATGAAACAACAGGTAAAAATTGCCTTTTGCCTGCTGCTAATGTAACCCTGGGTGTGTATTGGAGATAGATTATACTGTCTTCTAGTCTCCTTTAGCAAACAAAATAAGACTTAGGGTAGATGTAAACATGGGGATATGTAGATAATGTGTTTACAATGAAAATATTAGACAAATATTAAATATCCCTTGTTCTCTGGTCTTTTGAAGTACTATGTCTGACTATGTCATCACTTGATGATGTAAGCATGCTGTCAGGTGACGTAAAATAATTATTTAATAGCATGGTTAAACAATCATTTTTTCACAACATTAAATTGTCCCTAAAATTTCTTATTCACTACCAAGAAGTTGTGTTTTGGCCATTAATTTTGTGACTGGGGTGAGCATTCAGTATCTATAACAACTGTCACACTTTTGTAACCAGATGGTGACGTTTTTGTCATATTAATACCCTGTTCTTATTGCCTATTCCTAAATCGTCTTATCCGTTAATTGAGTTCATGGAATTTTAAAGGGCAATGCTAAAGTAAGTACCTGGTTATTATTGAATTCTATTCAAATATTTGTCCATTGATTCCCTGTGTTATTATCACCCACATATTTTCAAGACAAATGACTTTCCATAGGCAATCATAACGAGATGATAGAACATACAGCCTGCCATCAACAACAGACAGTTAATATGATACAAATGATACCCCTTCCAGTTGTGCTAATGATAAGGATGTAATGTGGTTTTTGAATGAAAATGTCAATTAAACTGTTGTTTTATCACTAACTAGAAATTGTGACATTTGCATAGTCACCATTTTTGGTGGAGATGGATGAGAATAGCTGATGTCTGTATCTGTAGGTTGTTAAATTTTTATAACCATAAATAATAAAATAAATATTATATAACTTATCAGATTTTTACATTTTGTCACATTTTGTCTTGCTAATGGTATTACTTTATATGACTATTCTCTTATATTATATGTCATCTATGAAAAGAATAAAAGACATGTTAACATATGTAAGTGTGCATCATTGTATTGTATATCATTAATACCCTGAATTCCAATTAACACACTACTCTCTGAGTATTACCAATAATGCTAGCTAGTCCTCTTAGCTTTTGTCTTCTTTGGAGTTTGTGAAATCAATATTAGCCACTTATTAGGTAGAGAATGTAGCGTTGGCATTTTGTGTATATAGATGAAGTCCTGCTCTTGCCTAGGGTTTATGATCAATAAGAGGCTAAAGATTGTTGCTCTCCAAGGATGCTGTATGAGGTTATAACGTTTTATCATGGATATTTTAAATGATTATTATGAAATGTAACAAATGTGATGAATTGTTTTGGTCCAGTTTGTCCCCATTCCATTCTTATGTTCATATAAATTCTTCATGATTTACCTTATGTTATATGTTTTCATCTTGTATGACACTTTCATAGAGCACTTAGCTGAATGGTCCATAACTTCTACAAATGATGTTAGTTTGCCTTTATGTCTACATAAATACTTAGATTGTTCCATAGCCAGAGGATGGGAATCCTGTGTTTTGTAGAAATAAAGTATACTAGAAATGATGTTTTATGGCAAGTTTCATTCTGCATGTAGATTGATATTTTATGACTTATACGTATGGTATGTATATCTATGATCTGCCAGCCAAATCAGCAATGATTTATAGGGGTTCGAAAAGCCAATGACTCTACTATAGCCTACTATGGTATGTTATTCATTAGTATTGTTTGGTTTCGATGAAATGTTGAATAAAAGGCCAACTAGACCAACAGAACAAATTAATTACAATATTATTTGCCTTTGTTTTCATTAACTGATGTTTTCATGTCATCAGCTGCAATGCTGTTTTTGAAATATCAATACTTTGAAGATGAAATTAATAAAAATTGGAATGGCATCATCGTGTCATATTATTATATGACATTACAATATTATTGGATTTACATTTGAAACCATGCACCACTACATTAGAAAAAGAAACTACACTCAAATAGCAGATAAAATCTCAGGAACGAGCTTCAGATTATCTTCAAACAAAATTGGTTATTTTGGCTACAAGATTGATTATATTTAACAAGATTATGCATTTTATCTTTATCATTTCTAAGTTGATTGGAAACACACAGTGTATTTGTGCTGTTAGTCAAGGCCTATGTAATCTTGAAGCAAACTTTTGGACTCTTGATAAGTCTACATAAATTGATTTAACGTAAGTACAGTAAAACCTGTATAATAAGACCACCTTAGGTACCTCAAAGTAGTAGTGCTCCACTTTTAGATGTTTGGTTCAATTTATATATTTAGTAAGTGTATGACAGAACTGTGAAGTATTCTGTACCTAGAGAGGTGTTTTACTAACAGAAGTGCTTCACTTACAGAGGTGTTTTATATAAAGAGGTGTGCCTCTTTACTTTAAAGGTTTTACTGTATTTTATAATTACAGTGCTTTTTGATCATTTGTTAGATTGTATAAAAGCTAACAGAGAAATGATTTTACATATATTCAACTTTTATGGCAATCGAATGAAACATTGGATTTTATTAATAGAACTTGCTAACATTTTTTCACAAGTGGTACAAAGTGTCAGCCACTCGGTTAACCTAGCAAAGTATTTCCAAATTCTGACAAGGATTCAAAGTATTTTGTTTTCAATAACAACTTCCACTTCAATACAATAAATTGCTGTGTTATTCCAATGTAGTCTTATTAAGGTGTGCAAAGGTGGGTGGCATATTTGGGTTTCAAAAAAGCAGGCCTGTATCCAGCTTTTTCTTAGCAAGTTTCAGTTTTAAGCAACTCCAGGAGGGTTCATATTTGAAGATCTTGCTCCAAAATCACTTGAAAAGTGCTCAAAATTGTGAAAATTGCATGTCAAAATTGTGAAAAGCTGCATGATTTTGAAAGAAGTTTTGGCCAGGGGGTTTACTCAGACCCCTCCCTCCCCCTCCTGGCTACAGATCTGTATAGTTATACATGGGTCAAAATTTCTCATTCTGCTTGGCTTTACCTTAACATATCTTCATTATATTTAATATGAAAGTTATTTGATCGGATGGACAGTCACAAAATTAGCAGCGAATTTGGGACTTCTTCCTTTGTAAAAAGACGAATATGTTGTATAGCTCAACATGCACAAAAGTCCAAGGGGGCTTTGATTGTTTTTTCTGTGGTATATTGTGGTCAGTCGTGTAATATTATCAAGACCCCTTTAGCAAAACACTCTTGTAACCCATGTTGATGAGTAGAAGTTCCTAACTGGTTCATACCAACTGACAGTTTTCAGAGTCTGGCTCATCTATCTTCTTAGTAGAAAAGTAATTTTACCCTGAGCTGATTGGCTTGTATAATGCCCTCTGACTAGTATGGAGCATTAAGCATATAACCAATCAGGGAGCACTATACAATGACACAAATATGTACATATGTAAAGAATCATAGTAAGCTCTTATTGGCTCAGAATTTAGAGGATTATCAGTCATATGGAGAGTATGGGATTTTCTGGCAAAGGGTAATGTGATGATTCTGAGTCATACAGGTAGCCAGTCAGTAGTTAACATTTTGATGTGTGATAACTGCTTGGAATGTTACACAAGCACAGTAAAACCTGCATATTAGAACATTTCTCTTATATAAATATATATACACTGTACATTGAACGTCTCAATTATGGAAGTAATATTTAATCAAGTATTTTATATACATACTTCTCAAAGCAAAACTTTAAGCTAGTAGGATAACTGTTGAAAATATATGATAAATAGAAAAGTTTGGATGTGATGTTTACAATTAAATCCTGTAAGATATAATACTGTATGGAGATATCTTGATGCAACAGGTTAGAAATATTTCAAAATTATATTCTGTCTACCAAATCCCAAGCTTGTTAAAGGAATATGTAGCTTGTTTAATTTATATAATGACTTATTGATTCATTCATTGCATAACATCCAAGAGAAGTGAATCAATTGATTTCTATGTACAGTAATAAGCTAGACTATCAGAACTTCGGTCATTATAACCTAAACAATAAAACTCTTAGGCATTTCTTGAAATTTTCAGATAACACATGAAACATGCCAGTATTATATAAAACATTGGGAAAAACTGCTTTTATCGGACCTAAAAATGCCATACTATAATCAAATAGATGGGTGGTTGGGTGGAATCTCATTTTTAGCATTTTTACTCTCTGAGTAAGCTCTTGAATGAGACAGTACTACCTCATAGCTCAGAGTTACTCCATTTTCACTTAATGAAACCATGTTAAAATTTGCATAACTCTAGATCTTAAGAATAATTATATACATTTACATGTACATTACATGAACATGTACATTAAATAGATAAACATGTTGATAGCACTAAATATACATACGTTGTGCTATATGATTTTTGTGCGATTTCACCGGAATAAAGCACAATGAGTATGTGAGTTGTTTTCAAAATGCCTTGTCTATCATGTCTTTATTATGTTTTTATGTACTTTCAGATTGAAACATCCAAATATAGTCCAACTGGTAGAAGTATATGATGATAAACATTATGTCTACTTAGTCATGGAATTGTAAGTATACTAATCTGTTGCCTAATATTAACAGTTATGAAGAAACAATGTTAATTTTCATCATACATTTGTATTTTAACCCCCTCCATATTTGTTATATTGTTTTATTGTCTTCCTACCCTTTACTTACTGAGACCTCACGGCCTTTCTTAGGGGATTTTAAAATGATGATGAAGAAGTTGAACAGATAAAGAAAAAAACATACAACAATGGGAATGGCCAATGGGCATTGAAGCAACCCAATTAGGCATTTAAAAAATTTTGTTCAGTGAAGAAAGAAGAAAATCAAGCATAAGGAGCTTATGTTGACCAATTGTTTTTGGATATTCTTGTACCCAACACTGAAGAGATTGCTAAAATTATAGTTAATTACGGGGATTCTGAGCCATCTGATGAACGATTTTTTTGTTTCTTTACTCTTGATATTTTATCCCAAATAACACATAATGCATTGAGTAGTGCAAAAAATGCATGTAGTCTGTGTAGACTAGTTATTATGTTGATTGGCAGACCAGTGGCCATAGTATTTTTCTATACTGAAACAGTAAACTGACTTAAGGATCA